>JAOTQJ010175860.1:0-24181 GCA_025642045.1 Solanum sejunctum | reverse complement strand
CATGGTTAATAGTTGTGCCGGAGTTGGTGAATGCCTTTATGTACCAAGGAGAGAGCTATGTTTCATGCCAAGTGATATAAAATCAAATAACCTTACATACCTCGCTGTATGACCTCGTTACTACCTTGAGATAACCTTACCTTCCGCCAAATATTTATCTACAATATAGTAGAGGATAAAACTAGCTTTAGACGCCAACAAATACATCTTGGCATCTCAATCACATAAGAAAACAATATACGGGCAGCAAGCGGGTGTTTATAAACATGGGCGTATTCCTTTAACTTTTCCTCCCCTAATCATATTTTCTAATACACATTAGCATATACACACCATGTATAGCCTATTTTAAGTCGATAACAGCCTTACAACAGCCCACAAAGCACAACACATCACAATTCCACACAATCTAAAAATGGACAGCATAACGTTACTTTCCTTCGCTACATTTCGACGTCGACAACTCCAAACTTATTCCAAATTTAACCAAAATGTTCCAGAAACATTTATACATACAACCAGATATGAAATACTTTCATAACATCAATAAATTAGTTATTAAAGATGTGAAGCAATAGCTTGCTTTCCAACAGTTCACAAGTTCATACGAAGCACATAATTGTGATATCATATAACAACTTACTTTTGTGGACTGTAACAGTAGATAATCAGCCTTTTTACACTTCTGTAAAACCAAGATTTGCTGCATAATTAAGTACTAATACATAATAAAGCCATCCAACAGGATAAAAACCTCTTAACTAACAAGAAAGTACACATAACCCTTAGTATACAATCTGTCCAGAAATTTCAGCATAGGTGAGATTAACTTGTCTCTTTGGTTTTGATGAACAAACCATACTAGGTGCATAGGTAAGTTTACTTACCTTCAAAGTCAAGATTTAGAGCTTCTTTAGTGACTCTTGTGAGGTTGTAAAGCATGTCTTTCACCTCCTTAAACGAGAGCAAACAAACACCAAGAAAGCAGATTTTTTTGTTCTTGTGTATGTTGAATGAAGTTGTACGATTCTTATCTCTCTTTAAAGGCCTAGCTGGCCGACTTACTCTTGGACTTTTGACCATATTAAACCACATATTAGTAATCTACTTATGCAGCATCTTGTCCATTGGCCTTGGGCCTAAATGGATCACCAACTTGATGGACTTGGGATACCTATTTTGCCAATTTTCTTAGTTTTGGGCCCTATTTGTTAAGTGTTTGGTATTATCTTTGGGCCCTTTTTAATACCTTTATTGGGCTGACCATATAGACCATTTATGATGCTAAAATATGGGTCCAATTTACACCCTTAATACGGACTTTATTCATAATTGAACTTGGAAATTTCGACGTTGAGCTTGATCTCCGTTTAACTAGCAATTTTAAGCTAAGCAGGTAGGTGACTCACCAGCTAGCTTCTAAGTCCTACAAGCACCTCAATTCTCTCACTTCATTTTAAGGCTGTATTTTTCTCAATTCAACACAAAACATGTATACACCCGACCCTCTTAAGCGTTAGACGCACATATAGCCTATTAACGCGAGATTTGAGCACTTTTAAAAATTAGCGCTAGTTTGACCAAACAATGTCATGTTTCATTTGACTTGTACTAGTATTGTATGGTGTGGGGTGTTACAGTTACACACAGCCAAAACCCATCCCAAGGGTTGGCTCACCTGCAATGCGTTAATATTAAGAAAGGACCTTTGCTCTTTTTTTCCCCACCACCATTTTAGTCAGTTAGTCCATCAATCAACCATGGTAAGTGTCTTTTGGGTCACGATTCTTCTTCTTCTCTTCCTTTGCAGCAGTGTTCATCCAACAACAGTATGGATCTTTCATTTTGTCACCATTTAAGCATAAGTAAGTATTTGTTGATATCTCTTCCTTTTGGTTTTGTCCTGCATTTCTTTGTTATTTTTACTTCTCTTTGTCTTCTCACAGATGGTACTACTATGATCTTCATGGTTTCCCCTTGTGGTAGCTCAAAAGCTTCTTTCTTTGTTTGTTTTAGTTAAGGTCCTAGAGTCTGTTTTTCAAATAAAACCTTCATCTTGTGACTTCCTTCTTTGTTGTTAGTGAAGGAATGGAATGAATAGATACCGGGGATGCAAAATTACTCAAACTTAGTCAACTACTATGGTACCCCTGATTTTTGGTACAGACATACATCACTTTGGCTATTTTTTGTAAAATGCTTTGTATAACAGTACCTCTTAGAAGTTCAATAATTGCGCTCTTTTGTAAATGTTTTTTTGTATATGTCATAGCCACATTCGTCAAGCTTCCATGTCTACCATATTAATCTACTAGTACTAACTATGTCTATTGTAAATATGCCATTTGGCAAATTACTCTCTGTCAAGTTTCTGCATGCATGATTTTCCTTATTCTGACCCTTAAATATGGTATCTGGGTTTTACACTATTTGTGATCTTTCTTGCAGCTGGATAACTTCAAAAATGTATTACGGACTTGTTCACCTTCTTGTCTGAATGCTAAATTTATTAGATAATCGACTAATTGATTCCCTTCCTAAAGATATGTTGGATCCTCACCTTTAGTTGATGTGTGTTAATTTTGTTCCTTTTTTCACAGAGTACAAACCATAATTGTTGGTATCCCTCTCAATGCAACTTGGTTTTTAAGATATTTTTAAGCAATTGCAACAACTGTTGTCGAAGGCTATTCACTTACTAAAATTAATATCAGCAATTACACCAATTGATTCCCTTCCCTAAAGATAAGTTGGATCCTTACCTTTAGTTGATGTATGTTTGATTTTGTTCCTTTTCCACTGAGTTTAAATAATACTTGCTGGTATCCTTGTCAACGCAACTTATTTTCTGATGTGTTGTCAAAATACAACACTTTTAATGGTTAAAACTTGGAATTTTGTGTGTTCTCAATGCGATGTTAGTTGGTTTTATGTTTTTTGTATTATATTTGTAGGATTATAGGTTTAGACTTTATTTTGGGAAGAAATATAGACCTTGCTGAATTTTGATGCAATACGAGACCCTTTATGGGCCATAGACCATTCTATGGGTCGTGAAGTGGTTTCAAGAATAATTCCAATGAGGGGATGATTTTTTGAAGTTGGTTTTATGAACATGCAAATAGTTCGCTGAATGATTTACTAGTCATAGACCATAGTTCGTGCCCTGAGGATCAGAGATTGGGACTTTCTGAAGATTGATTAGACGAAACCCCTTTACGGGTTGTAACCCACTTTACAAGTCATATAAAGGTGTCATAGACTTGAAGTACAAATTTTCAATTGCTTTGTACGAGACCCCGATTATGGGTCATGGAAGGCAGTATGGCTCAAAAACCCTTTTCGTATGGCATGCCAATCAGTTATCCTATTTTGATTAAGACTAGCATTGTACTTACTATAAATAGGTTTTTAGGTTATTTTTTAGATCTTTTCACACAAAACTTAGAGAACTCAGTAATTAGAGAGAGAAAATTATGAGATTATATTCGAGAGTCTTTGAGAACACTTGTACATTAATTTTATCTTTGAAGTTGTGATTCTCTTTGAAGGATTTGCTTGTTCTTAGTTCAATTGTGTAAGTGTTTAATTATGTGTTTCTGATTCATAATTCTTCTATCCATACAAAGTATGAGTAGCTAAATCCACAACTAGCATTATGGGAACTATAAAGAACTAACAAGGTAAAATCGGATAATTCATAATTCTTGGAAAGAGTGCATGCATATATTAATTAACTCTCTTCGTTTTGAATTTTTACTGATGGTGGAAAACATTAGAACCCGCCTAGTTTACTGACTGGACCCAGGTAGTAATAAATAGGAAAAAATATTAATTAATAAGATTCGATTGGTGTGTTCTCGTCTAATTAACCAAACTTTGCAAAGAGGAGGTTGTACTGGGACTAATAGGTAAGGGTTAGTAATGCACACTATGGAGATGGACCAATTCACATAGTGAAATTCACCTCTCACCTTTGATCAAAGAGCTTGGTGAACTTAACTTACCGACCACCACGAACATGCCAAGGTAGGGTTTTAAGACCCTATCCATGAGACCTATAGACATAACTGGTGCATAAGTCAAACCAAAAGACACCACCCTATATTCAAAGTATCAGAAAGAACATTCACTAACTCATTGATCACCGAAAACAACTCAATAGAAATAATTTAGATTCAACACCCCTAATTCTTACAAGATGTAAATGCAACCCTTAGATATCAATTGTACCTTAAGACAAGAAACGAACCTACCCATTCACAACAACCTTACAAGCCCCCACTCAAGGACGAGTTTATTAGGGAATTGGAATCTATTTCTATGACCCCTACAATCAAAGGAGACACAATATCTATGCAATTAATCCATCCCAAGCATGGCATCAAAATCTACCACATCAAATGCAACAACTCACAAGGCAAGTCCTAATGCAATATGAACACAGTACAATACCTATTAACTTTCTAGCAACAATAGACTAAACAAAGGGGTAGACTCCAAATGTTCACACAACAACTCGGGACACATTTAAAGCCCACTAGCAAAAAGAATGAATAATGAAAGAGATAGTGATACCTGGGCCCATCAATGCATACATATCAAAGCCAAAGGAAATTTCAACATACCAGTAGCAACATCAGGCACCTCATCCCCTCCTTACCTCCCTTGAAGAGTATAAAATTTCATGTGCTATGGGGTGCCACCTTGATGACCTTCACCTCTACCTTTGGCTTAAGCATGAGGACAACCACTAACTATCATGACCCAAGCCTAGAGCCTAGATGTGACATAACGAATGGGGAACCCAAAGGGACCCCAAGTAAGCATCTTAGCATATTATTACATATCTTTGGTCGCGGAAGCAATAAAATAACAAAAAATAGTAAATAGAGATAACCAGGACTAAGGGACATCTTTCATATCATGAACATCAAGGGTCAAGAGAGAGTCAAAGCTCATGGCATTATACATAACATGTACAACAAAACTTATAACCATAGAACTTAGTGGGGGCCAAGACAGCAACCGAGCTCACCCACATAGTCAAAGTATATAATAATGAAAGAGAGTTGAATACATAACATAAGAATATAGACATTGTCCCCGGAATGGAGGACTTATCACCTAGCTTAAGAGAATTTGTACTAGCCACTTGGAGGAGGAGGATAACCAAATGGAGTTTTAGTTCCTATGAGGTAATATCATGTAGGCATAGAATATGCACTATTACGTTTGAATGTACTAAGTATGTAGGATGCGATGCAACAAAAGATAGGCATCATAGCCAAAATTCATAATCATAAGAAATGAATAGCAGACTAATAATATGACATGTATGAATGATACTTGAAGTAAAATATGCTTATATAGAACATAACACATGTGTAGGAAGAGACTATCATTTGGCTAATGGGTTTATCACCTCCCATCCTAAGTGCTAGAGGTATCAACCCCTCAACTTGGTTATCGAATGTACCATCCTAATTTAGGTGATGGAAGTACCAACCCCTCAATTTGGTTAATGAGATACTCACCCCTCAACTTGGTTAATGAGGTACCAACTCTCACTTTGGTTAATGAGGTACCAATCCCTCACTTTGGTTAATGAGGTACCAACCCCTCAATTTGGTTAATGAGATACCAACCCCTCAATTTGGTTAACTTTCATTACTATAGATAGTTTTCATGAAATTGAGACATGAATACCATACATTCATCATCATAAAGTCATTCAACTCATATACCATGCTTTAGACCTTTAACAAGTCAAGAAACCTTAATTAGACATTTTATTTAAACACTTGGCAGATATGTAGTGCAAGTGTAAAACCATGCAATTCAAGAGTGAAATCATGCACGAAACATCAATGAAAAACCACCCACCAACACTTGGTAATACCCTTATGCAATGTGCATTGAAATCCTATATCAAATCTTAAAATAGATCATAAATTCATAGGTCAAAACATGCTTAAACAATCAGACTTTCATGAAAATCTAACTTAGTTAACAGTCAAATTCATAAGAAGTAAGACCCATAAGTAAATCAACTTAGAAAAATGAAATTCATGTAAAAAGGAAGCTTAGGCTTCATAGGTGAAAGGAACCCATGAATGAAACCCAAGTACCTTAGACTTTGAGTTTCTTGAAATTGAGTTAGGAAAGAATGGAAGCTTGGAATGTATTGGAGTTTGATGGAGGCTCTTGACAGAACTTGACAGTGTATTCGAGATGAGAGTAATGAGTTTTATCCATTGGAGTATGGTTTAGGTCTAAAAATGTCATTAAAGTAATTAAAATTTACAAGATTGCCATTAGCAAATGGATGGAAAAATTGGCAAAGTGTTGCCATACTGGAGGCTTGACTGGTTGTGTGGCACTCCACAGGTCGTGTGGAGTGCCCGTGAGACAAAACTTGGCTTAAAAATTGGATTTGGACTTCAGAAAATGTTAGCATCAACGCCACTTTGATGGGCCACTTTCACAAACCGTGTGGTGTTACATGGACCGTGTAGTGGTCCGTCCAACCTCACTTAGAAAAATATGTTACAAGCCACCCCAAGACCCAGGCTCATGAGTTGTCCAACATTCCATGGCCCATCAAAGGTGCCCATGGCACCATACTTAGCCAAAACTCCTCTCTTGCTCATTCTTCCTCAGTGTGCACAACCCACGACCCTCCACACAGTCCGTTGTAAGCCACACAGCCTGTACCACTGGTCGTGTCACAATCCTTAGGACAAAAATGGTCTTTTCCATCCCTAATCCATTTAAATGGCTCATCCTCCACCTCATTAGTCATCATGTTGTCTGTGTGATTCACTTCACAGGAGGGTCTTACGAAAATGGTCACAACTCCTTCATTCGACCTCGAAATGAGGTGAAACCAATTGTGTTACAAATGTAACTCAAAGGGGTTTCATATAACATATTGTTGACCATCCAGTTCTAAGTTTCCTAAAATTTATGCTCATTTAAAGTTTACCCTTGCATGAATTGACACCGAAAACTCAACTTAGAATTAAGCCTTGAACTTGTCTAAGTATAGGAGTCTCCCATAACTCTAATACACTCTCTTTCTAAACAAATGAGGCTCAAAACATGGGTATATAAGAGAATGGAGGTATGGGGTGTCACACTAACTTTGTGCCTAAATTCTCCAATAGCCATAGAGCATTGCCAACCTCCACATTTGATGTGTTATTATCTTGAGTAGCCTAAGACATATTCTAAAATGTAATGGTTAGGGCTTAGTAATAAGCCCTAAGGGACCTAACTCTATCGTACAACATAGATCATGAAGAAATGGAATATGTCCTAAAATGCCTTATAGTCTCTCACTCATAGCCATGGCGTACTTCACAATCATGGATAAGACTCTAATCGATGCAGTGTATTGGATGCTGAGGACTGTTAACAACCGAGTACTCTGATATCAAGTTTGTCACGACCCAAGCCTAGGCCTAGATATGATATGGTGAATAGGTAACTCGAAGGGACCCTAATTAAGCCTTTTAACATATCATTACACATCCTTGGTCGTGGAACCAATAAAATAAGAATAAGAGATAGTAAAGAGGGAATACGAGGCTGAGGGACATCGTTCATATCAAAAACATCAAAGAGTCAAGGTTTTAGCACCATTACATAACTTGTCCAATAACACCTCTAAACATAGAACATAGCAAGGACCAAGAGAAGCAACTGGACTCACCCTCATAATCAAAGCATACAAAGCATAAATCAAGAAAAGTATGTCTTCAAGGTTGAGGGCTCACTAACTTGCTTTGAGAGATATTGCACTAGCCATGTGGAGGTGGAGGATGACCAAGTGGGCTCCGGTTCCTACATAGTGACATCATGTAGGCATAGAGTATGCATTCGTATGTTTGAATATACTAAGTATGTAAGATGCAATGCAACAATAGATAAACAATATAGTCAAAATGCATAATTAGGGAATAATAATCATATATATGGAATGCATGAATGATACTTAAAGTAAAACATGCTAATATATAATAGTTTACATGTGAAGAAGGTGACCATCATTACATAACCAAGGCCTACTAACTCCTTAGTGAGGTAATTGAGGTATATATCCCCCAATGAGGTAGCATGGGCCTACTACCCCCCGAGCTAGGTGAATGAGTATATACCCCTCAATAAGGTAGTATGGACCTACCACCCCTCAAGCTATGAAAATGAGTTATATACCCCTCAATAAGGTAGCACGGGTCTACCACCCCTCGAGCTAGTCGACTGAGGTATATACCCCTCAATAAGGTAGTTTGGTCCTACTACCCCCGAACTAGGGAATTGGTCAACTTCCAACACTATAGATACTTTTAATGAAATAAACACATTTATATCATCCTTTTTTCATCATAAAGTCACACAAGTCATAGGTCAGGCAATAGATCATCAATGGATCAAGAACCCTAAACCAGACATTTTATCAAACACTTGGTTGGTGTGGAATGCTAGTGTAAAACCATATAATTTATGAGTGAAATCATGTAAGAACTCTAATGTAAATCAACTCACCAATACTTGGTAAAACCCTCATGTGAAATACATTGAAAACCCCCATCAAATATCAAGAGATATTATAGTTCTATAGCTTAAAACATGCAAAATCATAATAGGTAATCATCTCATGGTATAGACTTAAAAATGAGTAATCATGTATTTTCAATCAAACTTTCATGAAACCCCAATATGGCATATGATCATAATCTCTAATGATAATACCCATAAGCAACACAACTTGAAAACATGTAATTTTCATATAAATGGAAGATTGGGCTTCATAGGTGAAAGGTACCCATGAATGAAACCCGCATACCTTAGACCTTGAATTTATTGAAATTGAGTTTAGAAAGACTTAAAGCTTGGAATGAGGTCTTGAAATCCACAACTAGTTCTTGTGTTCCCTTGAATTTGTATTGGGTTTTGATGGAGGCTCTTGGGAGAATTTGAGGGTGTATTCCCATTGGGAGGAGTGAATTTGATCTTTAGGAATAGGGTTTAGGCCTGTAAGAAGTGTTAAGATAGCATAAGAATCCCTAAAAGACCAATAGAAATGACTAGGTTTACATAATGCCATTAATGAAACGACATATGGCAAAAATCCTTATATACCCCTGCACATATGAGTTCTCCGAAAATGAGTATAACTTCTTCATCCAAACTCTAAATAAGATGAAACAAAGTGCATTGGAAATATAATTTAAAGAGATTCAATTTGGTATATCGTGGGTCACCCAGTTCATAGTGTTCTAAGAGATATGGACCTTTAAAATTGACCCACCTATCAGTACTTGTGCAAAATTTAACCAATGGAAATTCCTTTGAACTTGGCTTGATGTAGGTGACCTATGATGGTCTTAAACATCATAAATAAGATTGACTTAGATTTTAATAAGATCTTGAAACTTGAATGAGTTTCTTGAGATTCGTAAGTGTGTTTGGGACACTTGAATTGGGTGAAATATTTGTCTAAGTGTTTGAGGAGGTATTGGAGAATGTCTTGTATGATATGAAAGTGAAATATGACTAAGTGTAGGTATTTTTATGTATGGGAAGACTTAGACCCAAGACCCAAAATCCTTGGAGCAAAATGAAGAAATGCACAAAAAATAAATGTTCAGAGGCACGCCCTTGGCGCGTAGCAATTAGTGTGCGAAAACCTCTGTGGAAATCTCATTTTTTGCGATTTTCAAATTTTGATATGGTTGATCTAAAATTTGGGTTAGACCCATAACCCACTCAATTTCCCCTCTAATCAAGAATATGAAGTTGGATTTTTGATATTATGCACGGATTTTGAGATATATAGAAATTATGATTCTGTACACTTTTGAGGTAAATTCTTGGGCAATTTTTGGGGTCATTTCAACCTCATCATATCCCTCTTAGATCAAAGGTTATATCTCTAGCCTTAAAAATCAATTTCCTTTACTAGGTTCTAAGCTCATATCTTTACATGGTCAATGATTTGATGGTCACGCTTCAATAAGAAAGCGGTCGCTATCAATAATTAACCTAACCAAGGGTAGAGTTGAATCCTTAGGGAATATAGGGTTTGACTATAATATGTCACCACTAATCACTTCTAATATTTATAACTAAAATCTCCAAATAGGGGGGGGAGTTTGTGATTCAAAAACAATATAAAATAAACACTAATTAAAATGCAGGAAATCACTCAATTTAGAGGATAACTTGGCAATTGTGTTCCCCATGGTTTGTTGACTAAATTACCCTAGATATCATAACTACGATTAGTGAATAGCATGCAGGACGGTAACATAGGTTCTTCCAGCCCTCTTATGAAGATAAAAGTCAAATTTTACCATGGCGCGTGGTTGGCTACCATGGTGTGCCAACTAACTGTTACCTATTGTCCCAATCAACCTCCCCTTGGTCAAGTTTGGTTGATTAGATAGGAAGACATCAACCGAGTCCTGTCATCTACTTCTCTTTTCCTATTTGTCACTACCTTGGTCGGGATCATGGTAGTAGGTCAAGTTTGGTGTTGGTCACCACAAAACAACATTAATCATGAAGGGAAATAGACAATACATGCAAGCCCCAATTATAGAGATGCACAAAACCTAGGTCATTTGAAGTCAACTACCCATGGTTCCCACAACCCCAAGTTGTGGGTCCTTAGATACTCATGGCTAAGATAAAACACATAAATATGCAAATAGTAGATATAGTTAAGAGTTTCACCAATAACAATGAAAGAAATTGGCACCACAAGTTGAAAACCCTTAATCTTGATTAATCAACAATGAGTACAAGGCAAGATTTGCAATCCCCAAAATGGGTTTTCGAAGAGAGAACAATAAACTACTCTAAAAACCTAAGCAAAGCTTCAAAATGTAATGGAGAATTGTCAACTATTTAAACTCACCTCAAAAAACTAAGTCAAACTATTTATAATATTTACAAAACAACCATAGGAATTATGTAGAAAAGACGACTGGTATAAATTTTGCTATTGCAACTCGTAGGTTGGCCTATTAGTCATAATCGGGGTCTTGTATCATATTCTTGGCATCTTGGACTGAACTAGTATGACTCATAGGTATGAGACATTGCTTGAGCTATGACTCGTATGTTGGTCTGTAATCTTAGTCTTCAATTTTTGGTCTAATATTTTGGCCCTCTAATTCTTGCTATGACTCCACTTGTATAAGTTGTAGTGTGACTTATAACTCATAGGCTGGGCTCATAGGGGTGACCTTCACTTGGTAGATTTCTGATTTTTCGTCTCTGATTCCTAGTATGACACAACTGATGAGTCATCACGTGAGGTATGATTCGTATGAGGGCTCATATGGCCTATGCTTCAGCAAAATCTGCAACTTTTCTTCAAAATCATGCCAACCTAACTTTTCAGCAAGATTAACACAAAAACACATCAAAACACTAAAACGTCACTTTAAGAACTCAAAAAATCACTTGTTTTAGGCATCAAATGTGTTATATTTTGACAACACATCAACACCCTCAACTTAGAATTGTTGCTTGTCCTCAACCAATGACTCAATCTACACAGCCATCAATAAATACATAGCAACTAAACTAATGGCATATATATGACTTCTTTGATTTAGGTACATAACTACCATTTCCAAAATAGGATTATGGAATGAACTAGCAAAACAGGAACATAATGAGATACTTGGCAATCCAACTATGATAAGCTAAGGAGCATCAACCATCCACAATCACTGGTATAGTCATATGCTACTCAGGTAGTGCAAATGCCTTATCTAGAAAGAAGTCCCTTATAATCACTCAAAAGCATTTTAGAATTCAGGAATTGAGGAAGCATTCTCACTCTCACAACTTGAAATTCAATGCATAATGACTAATACCATATGCTTGCCTCTATGCTCATTTTCTGGCATGGTGATAAAGTGGAGATGGATCACTTTAGGACTTATAGGCTTGTAACATCATCTCAAGGCGTTTGGATGAAGTATTTTGGGCAAATAGTGACTAAAGCTATCTTTGAACCATATCTACCAACACTTTTTGCTTTCATAATCCACCCCTCTTTAAACCAATCTACCCTTATTCTCTTGTTTTGGACTTTTGTTAAGTGCTTTCTTTCTCTTTTTCAGCGGAGCCTTGATTTCAAACTCATTTTTGCTATTTTTTCTTCAATGCAAGGCACTTTTCTTTTCTTTTTCTTCACTCAATTCATGCTTTTTCATTTCTTTCTTAATTTTCCAACTAACCACCTTATTATTATTAGCTTGCCACAATAAGGGTCACCCTCAACTTAGGCTTTTAGCCTCAAGTGAAGTACAAAATATCTATGCCTCAAACCAGGGCCACTAACTCCAACCACCCTCAACTTAGGCCTTTGGCCTCAATAAAGGTTCACATGTTCAAGGATAGACCAGGGCCAATATCAAGGCATTTCATCCAACAAGGTTAAGCTAGAAAGGTATCAAGAAAGAATGAGTACATGATAAGCTCAAAAGTTTAGAACAAGGGATTCACTTACTCATCTGGTGGATCATTTAGGTTGAAAGTGGTTTAGCTCAAGGAACAAAGGCCTAATATCTCTTCCATATCGACAACATCACCAACCAACTTTAGACTAACTAGGAAAGTTTTGGGTCCATACAAGATGCAAGCATGCAGTAAAAAAGGCTCATAGCACACATGATAGTCGCATCCACAATCAAGTATAGACTCACATGTTATACTTTCAGACTCAGCTTACCTTCACAATATCAGAATAAACATTTCCAGATACTCAAAAGTATATGAATGCATCAATAATCAAAACCTCAAACATTTTGAGGCTACCCAATTTTGTATCAAAAGTTTAAAGAAAATCTAAGATAACATACCAATAGATAACCTTACTATGCATTTACAAATTATCTGTACATCCTAAAACATACCGGTTCAATAGAAAATTAAACATCCACAAGGAAAAAGAAACATCGCAAGAAAACCTTGGGATCAAAAATAGGGGAAGTTATGGACTTGAGGCTACTCAGACTTCACGTTAATCCATGACTTCTACCACCCCACCAAAAGATGATACTTTGCCCTCAAAGTAAAAACACAAAGAAAAGACGAACATATGAAAATATATAGATAGATAGATAGATAGATAGATAGATAGATAGATAGATAGATAGATAGATAGATAGACAGAGAGAGAGAGAGAGAGAAATAGATATATATATATATAGATAGATAGATAGATAGATAGATAGATAGATAGATAGATAGATAGATAGATAGATTCAAAACTAATAGTTAACAAAACTAACATATAAAACCAAAATAAAACCATTATCTAACAAGAATATCAACAAAAACCAAAATAAAAGCAATATTGTCTAATAAAAGGATGGAGTATCAATAAAAACAAGTAAGAGGTGGGGTCAAAAGTGGTCAAACATCATGGTGCTCATACAGCAGTCTTGGGTTGGTCTATGGGGTCCTGAGTCTGCCTCTTCTCCTCTGTTGAAGTACCCTCTCCAGGTGAGGTGTGTTATTCTCTCTCTCTCTACATAGTCGCCAACAAAAGCGACTCCTGCACCACCTCCTTAGGTATGGGCTCCTTCTCCTCATGTATCGGCCTCTTTGGGGTCAATTCTAGATCAGCATGCTCAAAGGGGCTCTTCCCGTGGGTGTCCAGACGGTTAGTGAGCTAATCAAATGCCTCATCACCTATCGATGGTACCTTTGGTGCTAGAATAGAGACTGACAATAGCTGCAACAAGAAGGCTTTAAACCTGGCTAACTCATCAGTCATTGCACTCATGTTGGTAGGCCTAGCACCCTCGAGCCTCTTCTTAACTCTAGCCTCGAACGCATTGACCTATACATCATCTGCTCAAATTCTATGATCAACTAAATCTCGTTCAAATACCCTTATCCTCTCCTCGGCATCTCGAATAGTCTAATCAACCAATGGTCAGATGCATGCTGATAACTATTACAGCCTACCCTTTGCAATAGCAACCCTATGCAATAAAGCTTGAAAAGCAACATTAGAGAAAAGAGGATCAACATGAAATATAGTTATTGCTGGTGTTGGAGTTCTAGTGGATCGTGTAGACTCAATCTCGGTTGCCGGTGTGGGCTCTGTAGTATCTAGAGTAGTGCCCCTAGGAGCTAGAGGTGAACTTGGAACTTGAGGCTCGACCGAAAATGGCTCTGGGATAGGAGGTGGGATAGCTTGAGGTAAGGCCATCGGGTTTTCATCAGCCTTTATCAAGCTAGGATCCATAATGCATGTGGCCTCTACATGAGCATCCTGGTAAGGGTCAATAGGAACACCTGTCGCACAGCATAGCAAATGAATCAAAATTGGAAATGGTAGTGAGGTGCTCATCCGAGCTACAGCCTCGTGAATCAACTTTGAAATAACCTGGGTCCAATATATAGCATACCCAGCTAGAAAGCTGGACAATGATACAACTCTCTCGAGGGTGATCACATTAACGATAAAAGTTGGCCTAATATGCCAACAGATAATGGACTATCAAAACTTGGCCAAGAATGAGAGGTGGGAATTTAATATAGGATTTGTATGGTTTGTGACCTATGTTGACTCAATACCCTCCTCACAAATGTGGTTAGCTATGCACCATAGAAGCTTCGTCCTAGCCCTAATGTCTTTCCTAGTCACCGCTGTCCTCATCTTCTCAATACGATTATCATACTCCATAGTGGACTGAGGGCTGTATAAGTAGGCCCAAAGTGTACTCATCAGGTCGTCTCCTAAGAGATATCAACTCTCATCCCCTGAACTGTCACCACCCATAGTCTCAGCTGCTCAATTGGTCTTTTGGCAACCCCCAGTGAAGTGTAGCAAGGTATGCGACATATTACTCATGAACTATGTAAGGGACATATTTTCCCAATTGCTATACGGTTCATCGTATCCCATGCTCATCCAACCCAGCATCTAATTTGACCACTCTATCTAAGCTCGAGGTATTCAACCGGGACTCCTCATGAAATTGGCGAACCGACATGCCTTGCCGCTTTGGCTCCAACCCTTAGTAATATATTTCCTTCATCCCAGGGATGCACTATCCATGGTCAGCTGGGGGTTGGGACTGGACGTCCTCCTACTGAGAAGTTCGCTCTGACTCTGAATTTGTGCCCGAGTATGAGGGGGTTATCTGTGGAAAGCTATTGTCTGACCCATCCTCATTGCCCTGTTGTTCCTCCTCTTGATACTGGAGGAACTACTCACCTCCATGGGTCTCTGAGCTGAGTGCCCGAGTCTGAGGTCTATTGGCCTCCGGGTCTAACCTGACTTTGTGGACTTCAACCAAGCCCTTAGATTGCTCAGTGTTGGAGGAATCATCCTGCAACCTCCGTTGGTGAGGCTAAATAGCCTATTTGTCTTTTGGAGGCATTTTATCTGTAAATAACCCACAAAGCAACATGTAAATCCTAGATGTTTGCTTCATTGAAATACAAAGCAAAGAAGAAGAAACAAAAACAAATAAAAATTAGCCATGCACTGATGCAACTGCAGATGTGTAGGTACGGGTGTCATTATGACTCGTAGGGTGACCTATGGATCGTATACTATCCTCGTAGAACTGGTTGTGCCATTAAAAATGCTTGCTAATCATAGATACGAGATGCAATTACAACTCGTAGGGTGGCCTATGAGTTGTAGTCCTGGTCTTGTACTTAGTTCCAGAAACATTTTTAAAACATAGTAAAGTCTATGAGACCCTCCCTACGAGTTGTACCAAGTACTATGAATCGTATGTGCGTCTCATATGAGAAATATGAAGGGATTACAGGTGACTAATGCTTGCTACGAGGGGCCACTACGACTAGTATAGGAACTTACAAGTCGTAGGAGTGCCTTGTAGCTGAGCACAGAAGTCACATGCAATGCCTAACTATTTCCCATACCAAGCACAAATTCAACACAAAATTCAACTTAATCATGCAAATAAGAGCAAAGAACGACTAAATGGCACATAATCAATTCCATACTAGCATAGGCAATTTAAAACGACCATTATCCCTAAGAGTAGAAACCAATTCTACATTTCGTCAAACATACCGACCACAGAGTACTTTGCATACTAACACTTGACAACTACAAAATAATCCCAGGGATTCAATTTCCACACATAGCAATTCAATCCAATCACAAATGGTCAAGCATAGGTATCACACCCCCACACTATATAAAATTCAATTCCGACAATCATTCGGACCATAAGTGAGCAAGAATTACACATCACATACAAAACATCACACATTTCATCCTCACAATTACTCACTAAAGAATTTAAATAAGGTTCAATCCAAAACTTAACTCTTTAAAAGCCTGAAAACCCTAGATTACAATCCTAGTGTAATAATCAATGTATGGCATGCTTAAACAGGATCAAACTAGACTTATACTCATATAGGGAACAATGCTCATCACCAAAGATTGAGAAATTAAATTAATGATCTTACTAATCGGATTGAGAAGTGAACCAAAGCAAAGGGGAGTGAAATTCATGTTAAAACTCTAAAAATATATACCCCTCGCCAGAATTCTTGCTGGAAAATGACTTGGGTAGTCAGGATTTTTTAATGACGTGGGTGATGGGGGAGGGTCTTCCATTTCCTCTTAGGGTTTTAGAACTGAATTTTGGGGTCAAATTTTATTTTGACCTCCTTCTAAATAAAATCGGGTTGGTTATTAAAATGCTGCAGACCAAGGCTAAGAGACCCTGACTACGAGTCGTAGGTCATCCTATGACTCATAGGTCCCGATCTCATCCCAGACCTAACACTTGATAAAAATTTAGGAATCATACTGGGCACTACGAACCCCACTTATGACTCTTAGGGGATCCTACAAATCATAAGGTTGGCTCATAGTGTATTTGAGAACTTCAGATAGTATTTCCCTCTACGAGGCATGACTACAAGTTGTAGTGAAGACTATGACTTGTAGGCCTACTAGTAGGAGCTGCTCCAAGTCCAATTTTTCCAGACCTTCAGTTTTTCCACTTTTTACCTGCAAACCAAGTCTCAAAGCATAGAAAACCTCAAAAAAAAATATTACAATTGCATCTTTGTCTCTTAATTTAAATCAAACAACTACTACTACTCTAAGTCTCAAACAAACAAATAATAAGCAAAATGCTTAGGTTACCTCCCAAGAAGTGCCTTGTTTAACGTCGTGGCCCAACTTTGTCATCTTTCTTTGTCAATTATCATCGAGGGTCCACACCTCACTCTTGTATTCATATAGGTGTTTCATGGATTAGATAATATCAAATGATATCAGAGCAAGGTTTCGATCCTGGGACCTGTGGGTTAGGGGCCCACCACGCTTCCGCTGCGCCTGGCTAGAAAGTCGGAGGTTCTGATGCTTGAATACAACTTCTGCGTCATTAACCCTGAACTATAGCTGACCTGAATCCGTATCTACTAGTACTCTCAGTGGCCAGAAATGGTCTCCCCAAAATGATGGGCACCTCAAAATCAACTTCACAGTCGAGAATCACAAAATCTACCAAAACGATGAACTTATCGACTTTAATAAGCACATCCAAAAGGATTTTCTCTGGCTTTAAATGGTTTGATCTGCCATAATCAACCTCATTCATGTCGGGGTAAGAGTACTAAGGCCAAGCTTCTTGAATACGGCAAGAAGCATTAAATTGATCTTTCTCCTAAGTCATATAATGCAATATCATCGACAGTGCAAGGGATAGTGAATGCCCCGGTGTCTTCTCGTTTTTGCACAAGGAATTTGGTCATAACCACACTACATTATTAGAGTTCTTGCGAGAACTCTTAGCTCAAAGAGCACTTATTGGTGACCAAATCCTTAATATATTTGGCATATCTGGACATTTTCTCCAAGGCCTCTAAGAGAGGAATGTTGTTGGAAAATTGTTTTAACATTAACAAGAAATTCTTGAACTTGCCATCTTCTTCCTTTTTCTTAGGCCTTTGTGGGAATGGAGGAGGTGGTTTCGGGATAGATTTGGCTTTCTCTTGCTCTCCCACCTCTTGGTCACCTACTCCTTTACTCCTTGGACCTTCTTCCTTATTCATCACCTTACTATTAATGGATCTCTCCTCAACCTCATTATCAACAATCAACATAGGAGGGTCCATAGTGCCTTTGCCACTCTGAGTCATCACAGCCATGTAATGCCCTTTGTTCTTAGGATTTTGAACCATGTTGATAGGTAGGGTGACCTTCTGGCATTGGTTCAGCTGGAAAGACACTTGTCCAAATTGTTGTTCAAGTTGCTTGATTGCCACCAAGTGAGTCTCATCTTGGTTGTCAGCTCATTTCAACAATTTTTCAAACATATCTTCAATCCTAGAATCGCTCAATCAAGAATCACGATTGTGAGGAGGCACATAAGGACCATTCATATAGACATCTTTTCTTCCCCATTCTTCGTTTGCCACTCTCCCTCTCATAGTATCCATCCCGGTTGTCTCTATACATCCCATCATTGTTGAAGTTTCGACCTTGATTCTCGGAACTTGCCTCCAATAGTTTGAGTTGGACCCTTGGGGGTTATTCGAAAAACCTACCGCTTGGTTGATCATATAACCAGCATCCTCATCAAAGAATTGATCATCAGACACAAGAATAATTGTGGATTGGTGAGCTATTGCCTTCAAACTAGCTTGGTTTTGCTTCAAAACCAAATCCATGCTCGTAATGAGTTAAGCAAGTTGCTCTAGAATCTCTTCATTCACTTTATCTTGCTCACTATTCATGGTAACCGCACAAGAACTCTTTGTATTCCTATGCTCACTCTGACCCCATACTTTGTTGGTCTTCACCACATGTTTCATTCTTTCGGTCAAAATCTCAAACCGTTGATTAAAGAAAACACCTCCCATGATCGTGTTGGCGCAAGCTTTGTTATTATCATCAAGTGCTCTATAGAAGATCTCAACCAAAGCATCATCAACAATTTTATGATCAGGGACCATTCTCAAGAATTTGGTGAATCTCTCCCATATAGTGCTAAGAGAGTCTCAAGGCAATTGCTCGAAGTTGTTAATTTGGTCCATAAGCTTCAATTTCTTCGACATTTGCAAACATCTTTCTAAGAACACCCTCTGTAGCTCAGCCCAACTTGTGATGGTACCCGGAGGTAGCTTAGACAACCATAAAGCTGCATTGCCAGTCAATGACAACGAAAACACCCTCAATCCAATAGTGTCAATAGAAATATTTTGTGTCCTCATGATACTTTTGCACACGAAGATGACATCTTGGTGATGACGGTGGGGATCCTCTGACAGTAGCCCTATGAATAGGCCAAGGTTTTGGAGCATCTGGAGCAATTCGCTTGATAAAATAAACACCAATTAAATGCAGGAAACACTGTATTTTGGGCACAACTTGAAAATTGTCTTCCCCATGGTTTGTTGACTAAATTACACTAGATAACGTAACTACGATTACTGAATCGCATACAGGACAGTAACTTAGGTTCTTCCAGCCCTCTTATAAAGGTGAAGGTTGAATTTCACCATGGCTGGCATGCCAACTAACTATTACCTATTGTCCCAGTCAACCTACCCTTAGTCAGGTTTGGTCGATTAGACGGGAAGACATCAACCGAATCCTGTCATCTACTTCCCTTTTCCTATTCGTCACTATCTTGGTCGGGATCGTGATAGTAGATGGGTTTTGGTTTTTGCCACCACCAAACAACATTAATCATGAAGGGAAATAGACTATACATGCAAAGCCCCAATCATAGACATGCACAAAACCTAGGTTATCTCAAGTCAACTACCTATGGTTCCCACAACCCCAAGTTGTGGGCTCTTAGCTACTCATAGCTAAGATAAAACAAATAAATATACAAATAATAGATATAGTTGTGAGTTTCACCAATAACAATGAAAGAAATGGGCACCACAAGTTGCAAACCCACAATCTTAATTGATCAACAATGAGTAAAATATAAGATTTGCAATCCCCAAAATGGGTTTTCCAAGAGAGAATAATAAACTACTCTAAAAACCTTAGAAAAGCTTCAAAATGTAATGGAGAATTGTCTACCATTCGAACTCACCTCAAAAACCTATCTTTATTTATAGTATTTAGAAAATAACCCTAGGAATTATCCAGAAAAGACAGATGGCATCTAAAAAATTTCACAATTACGACTCATAGGTTGGCCTACGAGTCATAGTCGGGGTCTCATATTAGGTTCTTAGCATCTTGGACTGAACTGGTACAACCCATAGGTACGAGTCATTACTTTTGCTATGACTCATATGCTCATATTCTTAGTCTTTAGTTTTTGGTCCAATATTTTGGCCCTCTGATTCTTGCTGCGACTCCACTTTTTCGAGTCATAGTGTGTCTTATGACTCGTAGGTTGGGCTTGTAGGGGTGACCTTCAGTTGGCAGATTTCTGATTTTTGGTTTCTGATTCCTTCTACAACATATCCTGCGACTCGTAGCGTGAACTACGACTTATAGCAGGGCTCGTATAGCCTATGCTTCAGTAAAATCTGCAACTTTTCTTCAAAGTCATGCCAACCTAACTTTTCTGCAAGATTAACACAAAAACACATCAAAACACTAAAAATTTCCATTATGAACTCACAAAATCCCTTGTTTTAGTCATCAAATGTGTTGTATTTTGATAGCACATCAGTGAAGGAATCACTATCCACAAAATATCTCATACATATATTATAGCCACATACATATATTATAGCCACTAAGACTCTCTTCAAAGATACCCTTCTAAGCTTCTTCCTATCTTTATGAAAACCTTTGTATATTTACTACTCTCATTGGCGTACATAACCGCTTTCCATGACTTACGATCTAACCTCTTCTTTTGCTTGCTAACGCTCTACTTCTGTGCTCTTATAAATGTATTTGCATAAGACTTATACTATCATTAAAAACTCATCATCAACTATCTATACGTCTTGATCGACTCACTTACTAGGGATGACAAAGAATGCTTATATCCACCTACTCCAGATTGACAACTCAAAAATATTGTCTAGATTCTTATAGTAGTCATAACTTAGTGCTTCACACATCTTTACACAATCATGGATACATACCTCAAGACTCTTCTTATGTATTGAGCTATCCTCATTTCACTCATCTTACCTAAGGGGCACTTGTACTCTGCCTATAGCATCATTTCCTTACTAACCAACATCTTCATCTTGAACATACACTATGGAAAGCCTCTTAGAGCGCATCTCCAACTAAGACTATTACTCTCACGATGTTGTCTCCTCTTTCACTTTACTCCTCATAATTCAAGCTTAGGGTCTAGCACTTATATGTGCATCTATCACACACCTCTTTAATATCACACCAACTTATAACTACTAGGAAAATATTTGGGGAACATAAGCCTACTAAAATCTCATAAAGAGTATTTATTCAGCATTTCCCTTCCTTAGAACTCATGTACCACTCTCCCATTCAGTCATATCTCTTTATCTGACTAAGCTCACAGCTCAATGAGTCTCATGAACTCTCACTTAAAAATCATAGGCCTAATTTAGATCTATCATATTGAAATCCCTCTTTCCCTTACTCGAAAACTACACTTCACCATCAATAGTATGAATACTACAACACTCAACAGAAACTTCCTTCTAGTTTGAGCATGCTCTATCATATTCTAACAATAACTCTTTCTCTATACCTTATCATGAAAAATCAAAGGGTACTTACTACTCTTTTGTCAAAACTTATGGCAATCGATTCATCACCCTATTACTCACCTAATAGATAACAACTATAGTCACAAGCCTCAATCAGCTATCACTCTCACTACCTCATTTATAAGCATGATCACAATTGTGTAAATGCGTAATGCACAAACTAAAAAGAGAGTTTTCATAGAGTTTAACTCTATCTCACAATTCAGAATATGAAAGAAGGGAAACTTTTACTAATGTCCTATAGCCTCCTACTTGTGAAATGTGGTGCATAACACATACATAAACAAGACTCTACTATACATGGCTTCATAGATTCCCTAGGATACTTGAACACTGTGCTCTAATACCAAGTTTGTCATGCCTCGGGAGGTTACCCTTGACATGGCCAGCAATCAAATACTATTTCTGGTCCCCAAGTGAACCACTTGGCCTCTTTTCACTTCATACTCAACAACGAAAGACAAATACTCAAGGAAAGGACTATAAGGTAATTAAAGAAATCAAGTCTTTATATAAAAGTTAATTTCTAATAAATAAGAGTTGGATAGGAAATAATACTCAGCATCCTCTATACAATGTCTATGAAACTTCTACCTCTAACATCTAGCGGGTGCCAAGACAGACCATGGCTAACGAACTCAAGGAAAACAAAGTACTAACTCAAGTTAGATGATAACAATATGGAAATCCTCCGAAGACAAGGAGGTCTCACCGATCAGTTGAATGCAAATAGATCCTCAATCGAGCGCCTATTGATGACTTCTAATACCTACCTCTGCATCAGAAAACAATGCAATCCAGAGAGGACATCACTATGTGGAATGTATTTGTATGTAAAATAACTGAGTGAAACAAAAATAGTAGAACAATATAGAAACACTATCAACTCAAAATAATACTAAATCAAAATGTCAAATATCTACTAAAGCAAGAATAAAAAGTAGAAAAGTGGCCCATCAACTGACCCAACCTAATCAATCAACACAAACTTAACTCAACTCAACTCATCTCAATGGAGCTCAACTCAACTCAACTCATCTCAATGGAAGTCAACTCTAATCAACTGATGGAACTCAACTTAACTCAACTCATCTCAATAGAACTCAACTCAACTTAACTCAACTCATATCAATGGAAGTCAACTCTAATCAACTGATGGAACTCAACTTAACTCAACTCAACTCAACTTGACTTAGAGTAATCAGGGTGGGAACTTCTGGAGTTTCTCTTATCTGATAATAACCACTTATGAGCAAGTGATTGTGCAACAATCACATTGTTATTTCCACTGTCATTTTGTACTTGCCAGCTAAGGAACGAGTATGATCTATAAGGAATCGAAACTCTATCATCCTCTATTATTTCAGGGATGTAAACTCGAGAGAGGGCCATGAGATATAATGTTTCAACCCTCTCTTACATTCGCTAAAATAGGTAATGAGTGCAATTGATACTCACTCTTAGTCATTTCATTGCTCGATACTCCTCCCAAGACATAATACTCATAAGACTCCTCCTACTCATCTTAACTAGCCTCACAGAGGCACTCATCATCTCAATCAGTCTCATAAAGACTTTCATCAACTCATTAACTCAAACTCAAGGGTCCTTTATTATTTCAGGGACTTTAACTCATCTCAATTGACTCAATTCTCATTTAAGAACTCAAGGAATCATATTATCAATTAGAAGAAGTTAGTTAGGTAGAGCTCAAGAACTTAATTATGAATACTCATATGATCATCACGCTCAATCAACTCAACCTCATACTCACATCAAGACCTCGCGTAACATACTCAAACCAAGGCTCTAGACTCCATCCCTAGGTTCATTATGGATGCTTTCATAATTTAAAAAATAGGATTTATACAATATCTCATGAAAAGTATTCATTTAGGAAAACAAGTTTATGATGATCATCAACATATAAAAATACATGAAATAGATTTAATTTTTAAGAAAATATTCAAGAAAGTAATTCAAGGAACATGTGTGGGGACTCATGGACTCTCAACACCTCTTTTACCACTTATGAAGCACATGGAAATACAATTTTATGCTTTTATTTAACCTTACATACTTGAAAAGTTGATATTACAATCAAAAATTGATGAATACAATATTCATGGAGAAAATCCTCGATCTTGTAGTTTTTTTTTTAAGTGAAAGAACTTGGAAAGACATTGGTTGAAGGAATACACTTTGATTCTTTAATTCTTGACTTAGAATCTTTAGAGTTCTTGATGAAGAACCCTAATTCTTGAAAACATGTAACACCCCACATTTTACATGTACTAATGCTATATAAATGGATCATGTTATGGTTTGGTCAAATTAGCATCAATTCTTGAAAGTGTTTGAATCTCGTCTTAACTGGCAATATGTGATTCTAAATGCTTAAGAGGGTTGAGGGTGTATATGTGTTGGTATTAAATTGAGGATATATTAGCCC
>JAOTQJ010175812.1:0-24185 GCA_025642045.1 Solanum sejunctum | reverse complement strand
TATATTAATTTGCTCATTTTTTTAAGTGAGATGTATAAGGAGTACAAATATATACATATTTTAATTTATTTTTATATATATTAAGAGATAACAATAACAACATACCCAGTTATATCTCACAAGTGAGGTCTGGGACATATATTAAGAGACAAAAATAATATTTTTGATATAGATTTTCGATTTAAAGAGAAAATCATGTCCAAAAATGAGACAAAATCTAGTAGTGAAAATCGAATAACACTAGCTAGATTATTAATTATTATACTTATACATGCATGAGATTTTAATTAAATGAAATTTAAAGAAACCTCAATATATATAGTGTACATCATCAAGTATGCATCAGGATGGATAGTTTCAAATCATATAAAAGGAAGCTTTGCATCATTGTTTTGTAAACTTAATTTTTGTTTTAAGCATCATCATTTTGTTATACTTTAGCCCAAACATTGTACTATTTTGTTATTGTGATCGCACAAAGAACAAGAACAAAAGACGACAAACAAATTGAGTGTTACAATTTACATTCGCAGTTTTTCTTGAAGACAGTACATGTGCTTGTTTCAATTTTGCCGACATGTTGAATTTCAGGTGTTTTTTTAATTATTAATTGTCGAAAAAGTTGTGCACCAATTTCGGGCCGTTCTCCGCCGTGATCGGGTCTTGCTTCTCCGTCTCCGGCCACCATCAAATGAACAATGAGTTTCTTCATTTTATTTCATTTCAATATTTTTGGTCTCAACCGACCCTCTTCTTTCTTTTATTTTTTCATTAATTGTGGTCCTACTACATTGATTTCACAAAATATACGTACATGTATATGGTCAAGGAATTATTAATATTGAATAGTCATTTAGTCCTTTGCAGTATTCGATAATTGATTTGGCTCTGACTAATTCATAAAGAAGATGCTCTTTTTGAATTTTTTTGAATTCTGAGAGACATAGCTAGGGGGTGCTACGGTGAATATTTGAAGTCTAAATAATTAATTAATCTAAAGGGATTAATTTTTGTGAGCAACAAAGCTATTACTTAGTAATTGAAAATTCATATAAAATATCTATATTTTTATTTGTGTATTCTTTCAACATTAATTGTTATTATGTCGAGTAATCTGATCCCTATCTATAGTGAATGCATATAGGCCATCCGAAAGCCACACATTAGGACAGGGCTAAAGCGTTAGCTTTCAAGATTTGAATTTGAAATCCCAAACTAAAAGATAGAGTATCACTATTAGAATTTCATATTAGTTGAAAAATAATTTAGTACTTTCTTCATTTTAAAATATTTAAATTTGTGAAGTAATATACACATATTAAGAAAAATATTCAAAGATAAAATTTACATCATACTTTTTACTATTGTCCCTTTATAAAATCATAAATACATAATATAATTTATATCGTAGAAAATATAAAAATTTAATAAATGAAATGGCAAATATGAAAAAAATTTAAAACATTTACTTTAAATTTTGAACAACTCAAATATTTTGAACCTTAAAAAAATATCAAAAATTCAAGTAATATAAGACGGAGTAAGTAATATATTTATATGATTTTGGCAATCCTCACATTATGAGCTATAACTTTTTGGCTTGAATAAGATCCAAAAATATCTCTACATTTTAAAAATTATTTTTTTCAAGAAATAAACTCCTTAAAAATTAAAAAAATTAACTTTCTTGATAAAAGTGGGAAAAAAACTTGTTATAAGTGACATTACAAAATCATATTAATCTCCTCCCAAACATCCCCAAACTCTAACCTTGACCATCCTACTCACAACATAATATTTTTTTGAATTATACAAAAATACTCTTAGAGTATATCTTCTTTTCATTTATTTATTGAACACCAAAAAATAAGAAAAAAATTCATTTATTTTTCAAATAAAACATTTTCAAGAAATAATATTGTACTTCTTTTGGTACCAAACACACCCTACGAGAAGTTAAATTTCGAAACAAAATAAACTAAAAGTCTTGGTTGTGCACAATAAATTGGCCCCATGGAATTGTGTCTTGGAGGAAAAACTTTTCAAAGCTCAATTCTCCATTTGTTTGTTAAGCTAAAAAGCTGAATAAATGAATAGGAAACGTACAAAAAATTAAAGGGGTCAATATAAATGGCTATATTCATTTTTCTATTTATGTATGTAGATATTATTAAGAATAAAACCCACGAGTGACATAATTAGAGGGGTATATATAGTTGTCTCTTAACTTCTTTTAGCCAGTTGGAATTATGTCAAAATTCTTGCTTTTTTTGACTAAATATAGAAGATATATTTTTTCTCGATTTTCTGTTTTCTTCTTCTTTTTGGTTTCTTAGCTTCCTTTTGTAGTCTTACGTTGGGGAAGATTAGGAGATGCAATGGATGTCGTCCAATCCTAAATTGCAAGGCATTATTAAATACGCTATCTTCTTCAAAATGTTTCTACTTATCCCTCACAATTCAAGTGTTTTCATGAAAATTATGGGCTCCCAAGCATGTATTAAAATCATGAAAGGTTCCTATCATTTGCAAGTGATAAGTTGAGCCTTATTCTATAATTCTACCCTCTTATGAGCAATTATATCTATTTGAGGGGTCAAGCATAATTACTATTTTACCCTTATGTTCAAACTAAGCTCACTAGTAGGGGTCATGCATGTTATAAGTTTCTACCCTCATATGAAATGCAATACTAACTAGAACGGGTCAAGTCCTTGTATTGTTTTCTACCCTCTAGTATAAGGTATATGCCCATGTAGGAGTCAAGTATGTGAATGAGCTACTGATGCAAGTTATCATGTTTTTACAATTTACTCATCGATTGTTTGAATTTATATAACATATATTATTGATTTGAAATAGAATTTACAACTTTTTTTTATAATTTTTTATCTAAATCACTTATCAGATATTTACATAAATATTAATTATTTTATCAAAACTAAATAAAAAATTATAATTAAATTTTTTTTAATTATAGAATAAAAATTTTAATAAAAAATAATAATGTGTTATATAAATTGGGATAGGAAAAAATGGTATTTTGAAAGATCATAATAAAAAAAAATTGTTAAAGCTCTTCAGCTGCATATTGATAAGTGCCCTAATTGATATGGTTATTTAAGAAAATTCCTTTTTTTAAAAAAAAAAACATAAAATTTTATTATATCGAGTGAGAAAAAAAATCAGTTGATTTGTGAAATTTGAAAATACCACATAAAGACGAAAAAAGTCTTTTCTACCTTAAATTTTACAGGATGGTGGTTAGACCATCCTTATTGTATGGGGTGGAGTGTTGGCCAATTAAAAACTCACATGTTCAAAAGACACAGGTTGCAGAGATGAGGATGTTAAGATTGATATGTAGACATACCTGGAGTGATAAGATTAGGAATGAAACCATTCGAGATAAGCTAGAGAGGGCCCCTATGATTGACAAGATGAGGAAAGCGAGACTGTGATTGTTTGGACATGTGCATAGGAGAAGCACCGATCCCCTTGTTCGGAGGTGCAAGAGATTGGATTTAGGAGTTACACAGAGGGGTAGAGGTAGACCGAAGAAGTATTGTTGGGAGGCGATCAGGCAAGATATGGTGCAACTTGATCTAACCAAGTACATGACCTTAGATAGGAAGGAGTGAATGTCGCGAAATAGAGTAATAGGTTAATAGGTTAGTATAGTTAGGTTATTATTTGGCTATGGGGTATAGTAGGGTATTAGGTTTAGTCATGCCTTTATATATCTTGTGTTGCCATTATTCGACTTATATATATTACTTTTATTGTATTTGTATACCATTATGTGTTTTTAGTACGAATCGCTCTTTCTATTTACTTTTCTTTTCTTCCTTGTCTTTCATATCTAGTTTATTCTGCTTATGGGTTTTTGAGACAAAGATAGCCTCTCTACCTCTACAATATAATGGTATGATTTGCGTACATTCTACCCTCCCTAGATCCCACTTGTGGAATTCTGTTGGGTAGGTTATTGTTGTTGTTGTTATTGTTAAGTTCTTTCCTTCACCTACAACAACAATATAACACTCAATAATAATAAATTCTAGATACAATAAATGTTGTTTCATGAAGAGACTCTGCTTCAAAAGTGTAGCTGTCAGTCTTCTCATTTAACTCAAGAATAGAAATATGACAAAGTGAAAATATCTTAAAGAAGAGCAAGATGATATCTGCATTTGGTCCCCTCATAAATTGGCATTCCTCAATGTTGAACCCCTTTATTGTAGGCCTGATCTCATCTTTAGGTGTGATGGCCTTCTCTAGTTCAATTTCTGATGACCGTCTTTGTGAATTATTAGGATCATGCCCACCAATGTCCTCTGCCATCTACTTTGTAGTTGCAAGTTCTATATCACTAGATCAATCCCATTTGCACTACCAACAATAGAGCATTTGAGGAATTTCATTTGGTTGCCTGTCAAAGTGCTAGTGTTATGTGAGAGGATGATATCAACCTGCCCAACTCCTTATTTAAGTTTGATGTTCATGATTAAGTAGGAGTGTCACACCCCAAGCGGGTATCCTTGGTATGATCGAGACTTGAAAAACCATTATTGACTCCCCAAGAAAATCAATTGGCCTCATCGTCGCATCAACTCAACAGTGAAAGAATAACTCAGAAAGTAAGACATCATATGCAAGAAGATAAATAAGTGCATAACTTTATTGTAGCATATCTTATAATGGAGGTGAGTTTAGATACAAAAGACTTGTCAAATCCTCTATTCAAATGTCTACGAAGTCTCTACTCAATCAGTCTAAAATGGTGCCATGACAAGCCATGGACACCTTAACTCAAAGAAAATAAAGTGCTCAATGAAAATGAAAGATAAAAGAGCTCCTCCAAAATACAAGGAGGGCTCACCAACTCCGAAGTGTACTGAACCTAGGCTTGAACAAAGCGCGTGCTGAGATCCTCTATCACCTATATCTTCATTATAAAATAATACAAGCCCAAATGGATATCAGTACATGGAATATACTGGTATGTAAAATGGCTCAAGAAAATAAATCTCAAATCACTCACCTCAACTCAACAACCCATGCACAAAATAGTTTATGCAAGTTTTATAGTAAAATCATGCTTTTAAAATAGGCTTAGTAAAAAAGACTCAGTTTGAGATCTCATGCTTAAATCAATGTTGCTTAGGAATTTCTCTAATCAACATTCCTCATCCCACCACCTTTAATTAGGTGATTTACAACGAATCTACATTGTTGCCACGCCCACCCTTAACTTGACACTGAAAAGGGCAATCAACCTCAACCTCGCTCTCTTGGATCTTGACAGAATGTCAACTCGCGGGACAAGAGTCGCCAATGTTAAGCTAAAATGACTATCTTATGCTACCAAATGTAGTTCCGTGGTGCTCCTTAATCAACCAACTCGGTGCTCAATACTCCTCCCAAGACTAAAACAGGCTCATCGCATCATGTGACTCACCAATCAACTCATCAGTCGGCTCAAACTCAACCACATAAGGTCATCTCATATCAATTCATCTTAGTTACTCATCAATTCAAGTGATAAATGTAGCAATTAACTCAACTCAGACTCATACGATCATTTAGACTCACTCAATTTACTCATCAAGTAGTGCAATGCAAGGTGCTCAGGCATAATGACATATACGACTCAATGTAACATATTTCTCATACTCAAACTACTCAACTCATATACTCAGACTCATCATCAGCACTATAATATGCACACCAACTCATGAAATCATGCAACTTAGGAATCATGCTATCAAGTAAAAGGCTCTATCATAACTTCATGTAGAAAATCATACAACGCAACAACATATCTTATATATCATTATGAAATCTCATAATAGGTATAAGAATTTAGTATTGGAGTAGTAAAATTTCTCAAATATCATCTCATACCAAAGCTTTGACTCAAATAAGTGAAGAGGCGGTGAAAGAAAAAGATTTCACATTTTGATAAGCCATACATACCTGAGAATGAGGGGAAACCAGTCTTTAACTCGATCATTAATCTTGAATTTTAAACCCTAGCTCCTCTTTCTCTAAAGAAAACCCAAGTGAAAAATGGGGGAATAAACACTTAGGGTTTGATTTTAAGACCTTATATATGTCTAAAAATATGAGAGATTTTAATTAAAAAGAGTTAGAAAGGACAAAAATACCCCTCAGTAAAATTGTCGACATAGTCCATAAGACCCCATTTATGACTCTTAGAACCTTCTATGAGTCATAACTGCCTCATAGGTGAAGAGTCTGAAAATCCTGAATCACTGAAATTTATACAAAACCTCCTATTATGAGTCATAAACCGATATACGGGTCATAAATAGTATCTTGTAGACTGAAAGTCCCAAAAATCTAGGTTGCTGGAATTCACCACAAAAGCCATCTCTACGAGTCATAAACCTATCTCGTACTCTAAAGGTCCTTGAATCTTGAATAACTAGGATTTTCTACGAGACTCCTCTCTACGACTCATACACCTCTATATTAGTCGTAAGGGCTCTTGTAGACTACTTTTACACTTTTTGTCAAACTCTTCCTTATCAATCCTCTGCACACACTTATCCAGGTCAGGTAGAAAGAAACGAAGGGGCGATACATTATCTCCCCCTTAGGATCATTCATCCTCGAATAAACAAAAAGATAGGGATTAGTCCAAGGTATGAATTTCCCTAAGGACTCTAACAATTAATCAAGCTCTCAACTCACTCATGAAATCACCAAAATCAAGAAGTTTCGTAAGTAAAACAATCCAACAAATAACAAATCACATCAATCCTCACTCGGACTCTAGAATTCTATCGTTTATCACATAGGGGATGAAAAGGATATAAGGAATGGAAATTTAGGAATTTAGAGGGAAGTACTTACCATCAACTTTCCCATCTTTAGTAGGAAGGAATAAATGAGGGTATTTGGCCTTCATGTTCTCCTTCGTCTCCCAATTACCTTCTTCTACAAGTTGGTTCCACCACAATACCTTGATAGATGCAATCTCATTGTTCATCAACTTGTGAACCTATCTAACAAGGACATGGATAGGGATCTCCTCATAACTCAGGTTGTTTCTCACTCCAATACTCTCAACAGGGACGATCAATTATTGATCTCCCAAACACTTCTTAAGCATGAAGATGTGGAAAACTTGGTGGATGACCTCTCATTCTGATGGTAGCTCTAACTCATACACCACATTACCCATTCTCTTTAAAATCTTCTAGGATCCAATATACCTCAGAATTAACTTCCCTTTCATTCCAAATTCCATCACACCCTTTATGGGCAACACCTCCAAATATACCCAACCATTGAACTCAAACTCCAAGTCTCTCCTCCTTACATCCGTATAGGATTTCTATCGACTTTGTACAGTCCTCAATCTTTCTAAGATGATCTTCACCTTCTCCATACTTGGAGAACTAGGTCTTGTCCAATCGACCCTACTTCACCTACCTCGAACTATCTAATTAGCAAGCTACACCTCTTTACATAGAGTGCCTCATGTGGGGCTATTTGAATACTCAAATGGAAAAAGTGTTCTTGTAGGACAACTCTATCAATGGCAAGTAGTCATCCTAATTACCCTTAAAGTCAATGGCGTAGGCCCTCAACATATCTTCCAATTTTTGAATAGTGCGCTCTTCCTGGCCATCTATCTCAGGGTGAAAAATTGTGCTAAGGAGCACCTTCGTACCCAGATCCTTCTAAAAAGATCTCCAAAATTGAGCGGTGAATTGAGCCCCTCTATCTGAGATGGTGGACGAAGTAACTCCATGCAATATGACAATCTCCCTGATATAGAGTTGGGCATAATCCTTCATGTTGTCAGTCATCTTAACTGCTAAGAAATGTGCAGACTTAGTCATCCTATCGACTATCACCCAAATCAAATCATAGCTATCTGCAAGACCTCGGTACATATATAATGAAATCCATGTTGATCACCTCCCATTTCCACTCTGGAATCTCAAAATTTTGAGCCACTCCACATGTCCTTTGGTGCTCAACTTTGGTTGACAATTTGGGCACTTGGAAACAAACTCAACGATATCCCTATTCATTCTACTCCACTAGTAGACTTCTCCAAAGTCATGGTATATCTTGATAGATCCTGGATGGATGGAGTATCTGGAACTATGGGCCTCTGCCATAATCCTCACTAGAACACTATCAACATTTGGAACACACAACCTGCCTTGATACCTCAATACTCTATCTCCCCTTTTGTTGAAAGCCATCACTTTTCGCTTGTGCACATCCTTCTTTCAATTATAACAGGTTTGGATCTCGATCTTATTTCTGTTTTACCTCTATTACTAGGGAAGATGCAGACCCACTATGTACAAGAACTCCTCCTTCACTTGATTCATATAATTGAACTCATAATTGTGCTAGTCTATGAACCTCTTTGGATAACTCCCTCTTCTTCTCATCCACATGAGCGGTGTTTCCTATGGACAACCTGATAAGAGCATCAGTAACCACGTTAGATTTACTTGGATAGTAGAGGATGCTCATGCTATAGTCCATGAGTAACTCAATCTATCTACTTTGCCTCAAGTTGAGATATTTCTGGCTGAAGACATATTTGCAGGCTCTTTTGGTATGTGAATACATAAACATGTGCTCCATATAAATAGTAGCACCATATATTGAGAGTGGACACCACTGCTACTCCAAGTCATGAGTAGGATAGTTTTTCTCACGCACTTTATGTTGTCTGAAAAAATAGGCAACAACCTTCCATTTCTACATTAACACATATCCTAGTTCCATTCTCAATGTATCACAGTAGATAACAAATCCATTTGTTCCATCAGGCAAGGTCAACATTGGAGCAGTGGTTACCTTATTTTTAGCTCTTAGAAAATTCTATCACACTCGTCAGACCATTGGAACTTGGCCTTCTTCTGTGTCAATTTTGTCAATAGTGCAGATATGGAAGAAAATCCCTTAATAAACCTCCGATAATAGCCAGCAAATTCGAAAAAACTCCTTATCTCTGTCGATGAGGTTGGTCTTAGCTAATTTTTATCCGAAAAAACTCCTCAATCTTGAGTATCCACTCAAATTCCATCTACAAAAATCACATGACCTAAAAAAGCCACAAATTTGAGCCAAAACTTACACTTAGAAAACTTTGCATACAACTCATTGTCTCGAAGTATCTGCAAAATGATCCTTAGGTGATTGGTATGCTCCTCTACATCTCTATAATATACCAAGATATCATCAATGAAAATGATCATGGACATGTCAAGATACTGTCTGAATACTTTGTTGATCAAATTCATAAAGGTTGCGGGTGCATTTGTCCATCCAAAAGACATTACTAAGAACTTAAAGTGAATATATATGCTTCGAAAAGCCATCTTTATGATATCACATTCTGTCACTTTCAACTAGTGACAACCTGATATGAGGTCTATCTTGGAGAAAATAGTAGCACCTTGAAGTTGGTCAAATAAATCATCAATTCTTGGGAGGGGATACTTGTTCTTAATACTCGACTTATTCAACTGGCGATAGTCAACACATATCCTCAGAGAACAATCCTTTTTTTGCACAAACAAGACCAGGGCACCCCATGGAGAGACACTTCGCTTTATGAACCCTTTCTCTAATAAATCCCTCAACTGCTCCTTCAACTCTTTCAACTATGCAGGGGTGATTATGTATGGCAGAATAGAGATAAGTTGGGTGTCAAGAATAACATGAATTTCGAAATCAATCTCCCTACCTAGAGGGACCCCGAGCAAATCCTCAGGAAATACATCAAGAAAGTCAACTCATAATTGGAACAGAGGGGGATCAACATCATTAACCTAACCTGCATGAGGTGGTAGATATATCCCTTAGAAATCAATTTTCAGGCTTTGAGGTAAGAATTAAACTTACCCTTAGGTACAATAGAATCTTCCTTCCACTTAATAACAATCTCGTTTGTAAACCGGAATTTGACAATCCGAGTTTGACAATCAACAAAGGCATAGCAGACCTGTAGCCGATCCATAGAAAGGATCACATCAAAATTAACCATCTCTAACTCAATCAAATCAGTAAAAGTATCCCTATGATAGATGGACACCACATAATTCCTACAGATCTTATTAGCTCAAATGAACTCACAAACAGGAGTGGAAACAAAAAATGGCTCAAGCAAACACTCAGGAAGAATCTCAAATCTGCTCTCCACATATGGCATCACAAAAAAATAAGTTGCACCCAGATCAAGTAAAGCATAGCAAGGAAAGGTAAATACTTAAATCATACCCATCAAAACCTCCAGTGCAACCTCCCAATCTTATCAATTCCCTATCGCGTACATATAGTTTGACCCACTGCCTGCCCTTGATGCAACAGCTCTCTGATTACCCTTAGCTGGTGGTGTTGTGGTAGAAATATGGGCCTTATTGCCCCACACTGGACATTCCCTTTGAAAGGGACCCGGTTGACCACACTTGTAGCAAGCAGTTCCTCCATCTTTACACTTCCCCAGATGCATCTTGCTAGATTTCCCACAAGATGGCTTTCCTTTAGAACCCAAAGTTGCACTTCCTTGAGACTGTGCACCCTGCGGCCTAAAGTTTGGCTGACCTTGGGGTCTCTAATCATATCTCTAGCTTGAGGCTGGTGCACTGGCTAAAGATGGTGTATAGCTAGAAGGCGTCTGCTAAAAGTATGACTTATCTTCCTTACCCTGCTTGCTCTAACTGGGCTCAAACCCTGCTAATTTGGCCTTCTTACTCAAATGCTCCTATGTATCTTTCTTCTTATCTTCCCCAGTTTGTTGGGCATAGACTATCATTCTGGAGATGTCCATGCCTGGGATTAATAATGCCGCCTTGCACTCCCTCTTCACATACCTACCCAAACTAGTTACAATGTTTCTCATTCTTGCTCTAATATCTAGGATAATCTCTAGGGCATAACTGGATAGCTTGATGAATTTTAGGTTATACTCTTTCACAGTCATCCCCTCTTGCTTCAAAGTCATAAACACTACAACCTTTGCCTCTCTCAACTCTTGAGGAAAGAAGTGATCAAGAAAGGCACTCTCAAACTCATGCCAAACAATAGGCTTAGCATCATTACCTCGACTCTCTTTCCACTGATTGTACCAAACATTGGCGACGTCCTTGAATTGATAAGCAACAAGGTCAACTCTCTCAATCTTAGTCACATGCATAGTCTTTAGCACTTTCTACATCTCGTTAATGAAACTTTAAGGCTCCTTCTCAACCTTGGACCCAGTGTAGACTGGTGGGTTCATCCTCAGAGAGTCTCTCAGTCTAGAGACAGTTGTTGGCTCATGGGTGCTAGACATGGAAGTCTGTTAACCCTGGTTCCCACTTGAGCAGCTGCCAACTGCGTGAGCATATCAATGTCTCCTCGAAAGTTAGCTTCTAAAGTAGGAGCAGGTGGAGCAGTAGGTGTCACAGGAACACCAGTAGTCATGGACGGTTGACCTCAGCCCCTCATCTCCACCTGAGGGGACACCTCTAAAATAGGGTGCTCAGTAGTGCTAGCTGAAGCAGTCCTTTGGGTCACTTTATGTCTAGGTGGCATGATCTGTAGTCACGTAATGCATGAGTCAGAAAGGAGTTTTATAGAGTTTTCACTTCATCACACGAACTCAGAATATAAAAGAAGGGTAACCATTTCACCTATCCTTAGCCTCTTGCTTATTAAGTGTGGTTCATAATACACTTATAAACAAGACTCTACTAGACATGACTTCATAGACTCCTTAAGACTCCTGAACTCTGCGCTCTGATACCAAGTTTAACATACCCCAAGCGGGTACCCTTGGCATGTCCGGCACTTGAAGGACCATTAGTGATTCCTTAAGAGAACCACTTGCCTTATCATCACATCAACTCGACAACAGAAGAATAACTCAGAAATTAAGACATCATATGCAAGAAGTTAAATAAGTGTATAACTTTACTATGTTATAGCTTATAATGGAGGTGAGTTTATATATGAAAGACTCATCAAATCCTCTCCTCAAATGTCTACGAAGCCTCTACTTAATAAGCCTAGAATCATTCCATGATAGGCCATAGACACCTTAACTCAAAGAAAATAAAGATCTCAATAAAAATGGAAGATAAAAGAGCTCCTCCGAAATATAAAGAGGGCTTACAAACTCCGAAGTGTACTAAACTTGTGCCTCAACAAAGCATGTACTGAGATCCTCTATCACCTATATCTATATCATAAAATGATGTAGGCCTAAATGGATATCAGTACATGGAATATACTTGTATATAAAATGGCTCAAGATAGTAAAGCTAAACTCACTCACCTCGACTCAAATACTCATGCTCAAAATAGTTTATGCAAGTTTTATAGTAAAATTATGCTTTTAAAATAGGCTCAGTAAAATAGACTTAGTTTAAAATCTCATGCTCAACTCAATGTTGCTTAGAAATTTCTCTAACCAACATTCCTCATCCCATCACCTTTTAATTAGGTGATGCATAACGAATAGGCATCATTGCCATGCCCGCCCTTAACTTGCCACGGAAAAGGGCTATCAACCTCAACCTCACTCCCTCAAACTTGAGAGAGTGTCTACTTGTTGGACAAGAGTCCCCAATATTATGCTAAAATAACTGTCCTACACTGGCAAACGTAGTTCTGGGGTGATTCTCAAGAACCCAACTCAGAGCTTAATACTCCTCGCAAGACTAAAACAAGCTCAACTTATCATGCGGCTCACTAATCAACTCATCAGTTGTCTCAAACTCGACCAAATAGGACTATCTCATCTCAACTCATCATAGTTATTCATCAATTCAAGTGATTACTGCAACAATCAACTCAACTCAGACTCATACAATCATTTAGAATTACTCAATTTACTCATCAAGTAATGCAATGCAAGGTGCTTATGTATAGTGACATATACGACTCAATATGACATATTTCACATACTCAAACTGCTCAACTATAAACTCAGATGCATCTTCAACTCTATAATATGCACACAAACTTATGAAATCATGTAACTTAGGAATCATGCTATCAAGTGAAGAATTCTATCACAACATCATGTAGAAAATCATGCAATGCAACACAATTTCATATATCATCATGAAATTTCATAATAGGTACAAGAATTTAGTATTGGAGTAAGTAAAATTTCTCAAGTATCATCTCATACCAAAGCTTTGACTCAAATACGTGAAAGGGTGCATGAAATAACAAAATTCCACATTTTTGTAAGCCTTACATACATGAGAATGAGGCAAACCAATCTTCAACTCAGACCTTGCTCTTAGATTTGAAACCCTAGCTCCTCTTTCTCCTCTCCTCTTTCTCTGAAGAAACCCCAAGTGAAAAATAGGGGAATGAATAGTCTAGCGTTTGATTTTAACACCTTATATAAGTCAAAAAATATGAGGGGTTTTAATTAAAAAGAGCTGGAAAGGATAAAAATACCCCTCAGTAAAATTGGCAGTAGGGTCCACAAGACCTCATTTACCAGTGGTAGACTCTCCTACGAGTCATATCTACCCCTCATAGGTGAAGAGTCTGAAAATTTTGAATCTCTAGAAATTGATACAAAACATTCTGTTACAAGTCATAAATCGATATAAGAATTGTAAATGCCATCTCGTAGACTGAAAGTTCCAAAAATCTGGATTACTGAAATTTACCAAGAAAGCCCTCTTTATGAGTTGTAACGTGCTCTACAAGTCATAATCCCATCTCGTACTTTAAAGGTCCTAGATACTTGAATCACTAGGATTTGCTACGGGACCCCTCCCTACTACTCGTAAACCACTCTACAAGTCGTAGGGGCTCTTGTAGACTACTTCTACACTTTTTCTCAGACTTTTCCTCACCAATCCTCTATATGCACTTATCCAGGATAGGTAGAAAGAAATTAAGGGGCGTTACGTTTACTCCCCTTTGGGATCATTCATCCTGGAATGAACAAAAAGATAGGGATTAGGTTAAGACACGAATTTCAATAAGGACTCTAACAATAAATCAAGCTCTTAAATCACTCATGCAATCAACCAAATCAAGAAGTTTAGCAAGTAAAACAATCCAAAAATTAACAAATCACATCAATCCTCACTTGGACTCTAAAACTCTATCGTTTATCACATGGAGAATGAAAAGGATATAAAGGATGGAAATTTAGGAACTTAAAGGGAAATACTTACCATCAAATCTCCCATCATCAGCAGGAAGGAATAAATAAGGGTATTTGTCCTTCATGTTCTCCTCCGCCTCCTAAGTAGCTTCTTCTACAAGTTGGTTCCTCCACAATACCTTAACAAATGCAATCTCCTTATTTCTCAACTTGGGAACCTGATGATCAAGGGTCTCAACAGGGATTTCCTCATAACTCAGGCTGTCTCTCACTCCAATAATCTCAAACAGGCACAATTAATTGTGGATCTCCCAAACACTTCTTAAGCATGGAAATGTGGAAAACTGAGTGGATGGCCTCTAACTCTGAGGGTAGCTCTAACTCATACGCCACACTGCCCACTCTCCTAAAATCTGATAAAGACTACTGTACCTCAAACTCAACTTCCCTTTCTTTCCAAATCTCATCATACCCTTCATGGGCGACACCTTCAAATATACCCAATGATTGACCTCAAACTCCATGTCTCTCCTTTTGATATCTGTATACGTTTTCTATCGACTCTAAATAGTCCTTAATCTTTCTTGTATGATCTTTATCTTCTCTATAGCTTGGTGAACTAGGTCTGGTCTAATAAACTCTACTTCACCTATCTCGAACCATCCAATCGGTGACCTACACCTTCTTTCATAGAGTGCCTCGTATGGGACTATCTGAATACTCAAATGGGAACTGTTGTTGTAGGCAAACTCTATCAATGGCAAGTGGTCATTCTAATCACCCTTAAAGTCAATGGTGCAGGCCCTTAACATATCTTCTAATGTCTAAATAGTGCGCTCTGCCTTGCCATCTATCTGACAGTCAAAAGTTGTGCTAAGGAGCATCTTCGTACTAGACCCTTCTGAAAAGATCTCTAAAACTGAGTGGCCAATTGAGCTCCTCTATTTGAGATGATAGACAAAGGGACTCCATGCAATCTAACAATCTCCCTGATATAAAGTCAGCCATAATCCTCTGTGGTGTTAGTCATCTTAATCGCTAAGAAATATGCAGACTTAGTTAGTCTATCGACTATCATCCAAATTGACTCATGTTATCTGCGAGACATTAGTAAATCTATAATAAAATCCATGTTGATCAACTCCCATTTCCACTTCGGAATCTCAAAATTTTGAGCCACTCTACAATACCTTTGGTGCACAACTTTAACTTGTTGACAATTTGGGCACTTGGAAACAAACTTAGCGATATCCCCCTTCTTTCCACTCCACCAATAGACTTCTCTCAAGTTATGGTACATTTTGGTAGATCCTAGATGGATAGAGTATCCTGAACTATGGGCCTCTACTATAATCCTCTCTCGAACACCATCAACATTTGGGACACACAACCTACCTTGATACCTCAATACTCTATCTCCCCCTTTGGCGAAAGCCATCAATTTTTGCTTATGCACATCCTCCTTCAATTGTAATAGGTCTGGATATCAATCTTGTTTCTTTTACACCTCTACTACTATTGATGATGCACCCGGGTGCATAAGAACTCCCCCTTCACTTGATTCAGCTAATGGCCCAATCATGCCAGTCTGTGCACGAGACCCCATTTATGACTCATAGACCCTCCTATGAGTCATAACTATCCCTGGTAGGTGAAGAGTCTGAAAATTCTGAATCTCTGAAAATTAATACAAAACCTCCTGTTACGAGTTATAAATAGATATAGGGTCATTGATTCCATCTCATAGACTAAAAGTCCCAAAAATTTGGGTTGCTGGAGTTCACCACGAAAGCCCTTTCTACGAGTTGTAACATGCTCTACGAGTCGTAAAGCCATCTTATACTCTAAAGTTCCTTGAAACTTGAATCACTGGGATTTGCTACAGGACCCCTCTCTACGACTCGTAAACTCCTCTACGAGTCGTAGGGGCTCTCGTAGATCGGTTATTTGGTTTTTCTCAAACTCTTCCTCACCAATCCTCTCCTCACACTTATCCAAGTCAGGTAGAAAGAAATTAAGGGGAGTTACAAGGAGATTTTATCTTTCCATCATACATATTAATATCCTAGCTTATGAACAATGCTTGTAGGAACTTCACTACTTCAATAGAAACATAAAGGGAAATAGGAATCAAATAGCCATATAATATTAATGCAGTGATCATATGGAAAATGGCTTACAATTAAACATACATTCATTGGAACTAGTTACTCGAAATAACAACTAATAAAATTGTTCATCAAAACTTGAAACGTCTAAGATTCAGCTTATAAAATTGTCTTACTTTGCAGTTCATAGACCAGAAATGGAGTTGAAATTTCTAAAGGAGTCATGATATAGTGTGAAATTATAAAGCTGCTATTCTAAAAATTTTCAAAAAATAAATCAAATTTTTTAGTTTCAATTCTGAATATATTATAGCATAGCTCCCTAATAAATAAAATAAAAAAGATTAAAAGGACAACTCCATTAATACACTTCTAAAATTTTTCCTACATGAAATATGGACAAATAGTCCTCAAGCACACAAAAAGATCAAGGTGTTATCGCATATCCCTCAATACACTTCCAACTATAGAAATCTCACAATAATATGATTTAGTCGAGTGAAGCTTGGCACAATGAGGCATTTCACTTGGAGAATTTGATCTGAAACATTTAAAATTAATGTACAATATTGACATAAATTCGAGAATCAAAAACTCTAGATTAAGAAGAAATCAACAGAAGCAAAGAATGTCCGAAACGTTTTTAGCTCTAGGAACATCAAACTTTCAAGGTCCTCAAGTTAACTTAATGTAAAGCTCAAGTTCTAATAAAAAATAAGAGCATCACGAGACATTAGATTCTATAATAAATAAACTGTCAATTCTTATATTCTTTGCCTAAATCTTGAGTTTAATGCACAATCTTATTTTAAAAGTTTCAAATGATGTCTTTTTTGTCTCGATAGAAAAAATTGGCTCAGACAATATTTCATTGACATTTAAAGCATCACTTCGCCTATAAACAACAACAATAATATACTAAGTGGAATTCTATAAGTGGATCACTTTGCCTATTACTCTTATTGTTCAGCATAACCATCTTCAAGAAGGAGCCCATTGTTGCACCTAGCTTCAACGATTAAGCGTGCCTCAAGCAAGCATTTACCAATACTTCTATGACATCACTAACAAATACTATTCACACACATTCAATATATTTAATGCAACTCTTAAAGAAATATTGAATCCATAAAAAGAGCAAGTAAAAGTATAACTATCGTAAAACACACACTTTAAAAGAGAAACATATTAAAGTTTAGGCATTAAGGTTTCTTTGAAAAATCGAGTGGTACAGACCTGCTCATATAAATTCTCCAATATCTTTCTAAGAAGCTTAAGTTGTGCAACTTGAGGTAGTACTGTATCCCATCTTCCACTATTAATATCAGCGATAAAGGTTAGGCTGTCCACAGAATTAAGGGAAACCTGTCACTCATTTCGCAATGTCTGAAAAGATTGATGCAGGAAGTTCTCCTTGATGAATTAAAAAACTATCTTAATGACATTGAAGAAAGAAATATAACATTATCTTTTACATACAACACTAAGCGTAGTGGAACTTTTAATTACAACGAAAATGCCATCCTTATAAATAATCTGACTATTACTATGGTCCATATATGTGCAAACGAAAACAAAGCTCAATATTTGAAAACAAATATCAAACCCTACTATAGAAAATATTTATGCAGTTCCAGTGAATGCAACCTTAAGAGTGTGACTCGTAGTTTCTGCAAGTTACAGAATAAAGTACTACTAAAAGAATCAAAATAAATCTAATAAACTTTTATTGGGAATTTCATTAAAAACATGCGTTGCCTTAACATTCAAGGTAATTCCCTTCTTAATATTATTTTGATTTCAGTGCGGTAGAAGTTAGGCTATTGACGGGAATTTTCAAAGAGACATACATCTTATTAATTGCGTAAGTAATTAACAAAAAAGACAATTTGTGATTGAATCTGAAAAAAAAAAATGATGAAGGAAGAGAGAAGCTAAATAATAAAATCAAAATCATATCAAATCAAGAAAGGATTTTTCTTAACCTATAATTTCAATTTTAGTAACCCAGAGTTTCAACATGTTTCTTCTCTTTGTAGACAAAGAAATGTCACCATAGTACGTAAGTAATATCGAGAAGAAGATATCAACAAAGTATATCACAAACTAAGGATTGTTAATGTTATGACCAAAGCCTCGAGCCTAGACGTGACAACACGAATGGGGAACTCGAAGGGACGCCATTCAAGCCTCTTAATATATCATTACACATTCTTGTTCTCGAAAGCAATAAAACGATAATAAAAAATAGTAAAAAGGGAAAATAGGGCCAAGGGACATCTTTCACATCATAAAGTATCAAAAGAGTTAAGAGAGTCAAGGTTCATACCATCATTACATAACTTGTCCAACAACACCTTTAAGCATAGAACTTAGCGGGGGCTAGGACAAGCAACCGGGTTACCCTCATTGTCAAATTATAAAATAAAGAAAAATAGAATCTATATATAGCATAAATCAAGAGAAATATGTCCTCGAAGTTGAGGACTTACCAACTTGTTCTGGGAGACATCATACTAGCCACATGGAGGAGAAGGAGGATCAAGTGGGGCTCCGGCTCCTACATGGAAACATTATGTAGGCATACATTATGCATTAGTACATTTGAATGTACTAAGTATATAGGATGCGTTGAAACAATAAATAGGCAACATGGTAAAAATGCATAATTAGGCAATAGATGAACATATAACAATATGGCATGCATGAATGATACTTGAAGTAAACATGCTTATACATAGATCATATTACATATGTAGGAATAGACCATCATCATAGACCAAGCAACTTAGTACATGGAATCTAAGGCATACCACCCCTTACAAGTGATTGAAGAATTAACCCCTAGTTGGTTGATGACTTACCACCCCATCCGAGATGAATGAGGTATTAACCCCTTAATTGGTTGATGGCTTAACACCCTATCCGAGATGAATGTGGTAGCAACCTCTCAATTGGTTGATGGATTACCACCCGCATCCGAGATGATTGAGGTAGCAACCCCTCAATTGGTTAATGGCTTGCCAACCCCATCCAAGGTGATTGAGGCATCACCCCTCAATTGGATATGGTTAACTCACAATATAATAGATACTTCTCATGGAACTAACATATACATAACATCCTTTCATCATCATAAAATCACTTTAACTCATATAGCAAAGCATTAGGTGTTCAACAACTTAAGATACACTAACTAGACATTTTATCAAATACTTAGTGGGTATGCAATGCTAATGTAAGACCATGCAATTCAAGAGTAAAATCATGCAAGAAAACTTAATGTAAAACCACCTACCAACAGTTTATAATACCCTCATGTAACAAACATCAAAACCCTTCATTAAAATAACAAGATAGATCTAAGATTCATAGCTCAAAACATGCATAAACAGTCACACTTTTATGAAACCTCAATATATTTCATAGGCAAATTCATAATAAGTAAGACCCATCAGTAAATCAACTTAGAAACATGTAATTTAAGATTAAAAAAAAAGCTTGGGCACTATGGGTGAAAGGATCCAATGTTTGAAACCCACATACCTTGACTTTGGAAAATTCTTGATGAAGATTAAAAATGAAGACTTGAAGCTTTAGTGAAATCCTTAAGATCCGGATGAGTTTTGGAGCTTGAATTTTGGGTGAAATATTTGTTAAAGTGTCTGAGAGGGTGTTGGGGAATGTCTTGTATTATATAAAGGTAAAATATGGATAAGTATAATTACTTTCACGCATGGGAAGAGTTAACCCCAAGACCCAAAGACCTTGGACCGACTCAACAAAACTTGTCAAAATAAAACTAGTCCGCGCCCTGGCCACGTCGCGCCAGGGGCGCAGACTCATTCTGGATAAAGAATTTTTTGGAATTTAAAATTGTGATTTGCGCACCTGTTGTTCCCTTCCCCTTTCCCTACATTTCATTTTGCCATAACTAGTTCTTTCTACTAATGGGTTTTGAGCTGAGGGTTTTAGAAAACAACCTCTCTACTTTTATTAGGTAGCGGTAAGGTCTGCATACAAGTTACCCTCCCCAGACCCCACTTGTGGGATTTCACTGGATATGTTGTTGTTGTTGTTGAAATTGTGATTCGCTTGCTCTAAAATTGGGATTAGACCTATTTTCTACTTAATGTTTTCCCTGATCAAGAATATGAAGTTGAATTTTTGATATATCGCACAGATTTTGAGATATATAGAAATTATGATTCTGGAAACATCTGAGGCACATTTTTGAGCACTTTTTGAGATTGTTTCAATATCTCCCCCTTTGGGAACATTCGTCCCCGAATGCCAAAGAAGCATACACAAGAAGAGTAATCATGAAGAAATCAGACCCAACAAGAATGCACCAATACACTTAAACACCATTTTCAGAAATTTCAACATAAGTGTTAAAATCACCATGTGCTTTGTCAACATAAACATGAATGCATTCAAATGACATAGGGGCTGAAACATAAGACATGAAATCACATAGGACTTAGATTTAGTACCTTAGGCTTAAGTAAAATGGAAGAGACATGGATATTGCTTTTGCATGTCCGCTTCGGCCTCCCATGTAGTACTTTTGACTTGTTGATTCCTCCAAAGGACCTTAATGGAAGCCACATCCTTGTTCCTTAGCCTCTTCACTTACTTATCCAATATCTCTATTAAAACCTCCTACTAAGTCAAATTGTCTTCAACAACACCCACAACATCTAATGGGACAATAACATTCTGATCACCCACGCATTTCCTTAACATGGATACATGAACACCAGATGAACCAAGTCCATTTCACTAGGCAACTCCAACTCATAGGCCACCTTACCAGTCCTCCTCAACACTTTATAAGGACCCATAAATCTTGGAATTAATATACCCTTCTTACCAAAATTTCCTATCCCCTTCATGGGTGACACCTTCAAATAGACGCAATCACTAACTTTAAATTTGGCTCCTTTCTCCTCATATCGACATAGGACTTTTGACGACTTTGGGTTATTTTCAATCTTTATCTAATCAACCTTACCTTCTGCATAGCCTCCATAACCATATCCAGAACCAACAAAGCCATCTTTCACACTTCAAACCACCCAACCGGTGATCTATAATGCCCACCATAGAGGGCCTCAAATGGAGCCATATCAGTGCTAGGATGATAGCTATTATTATAAGCAAATTCAATCAATAGAAGACTTTCATCCCAACTACACTTAAAGTCTAAAATACAAGCCCTAAGCATATCCTCAGAGTTTGGAAAGGTCGTACAAAGCTTTACCTTAGTTCCAAGACCTCTTTAGAAGGACCTCCAAAAGCGTGAAGTGAATTGAGAACCACAATTTGATATTATAGACAAGGGCACACCATGTAATCTTGACCAACTCATAAATGTACAATTTAGCATAGTCTTTAGCCCCATGAGCAATCTTAACAGGTAGGAAATGCGTTGACTTGGTCATCCTATCAACCACAACCCAAATAAAATTAAACCCCTTCCTAGTCTTAGGTAACCTAACCACAAAATCCATGTTTATCTCCTCCCACTTCCAAGTAAGAATCTCTATATCTTGGGTTAGGCCACCCGACCTTTGGTGTTCAGCTTTGACTTATTAGCAAATATGACAACCGGATGCAAATTTAACAATGTCTTTTTAATACCTCCCCACCAAAACATATCCCTCAAGTCTCTATACATCTTGATAGAATCGAGGTGAATAGAATAGGAAGAATTATGAGCCTTATTAAGAATCTTCTTTCTCAATCATTAACACAATGCACAAACAACCTACCTTGGTACCTAAGGGCACTATCTCACCCTTGGGAGAAAACCTCCACCTTGCCCTCTCTCACCAAGGCCTTCAATTTTAACGAGGGATCAGGATCTTGCTTTGGTTTTACCTCATCAACCAAGGAAGATTTTGAACCATTAATAACCACTATACCCCCATTATCAACTTGTTCCAACCTAACCCCCAATCTAGCGAACCGATGAACCTCCTTAGCCACCTCCTTGCCCACATCATCAACATGAGCTAAGCTACCCATAGACACCTTACTCAAAGCATCTGCCACAACATTAGCCTTACCGAGATGATAATACACACTCATATCATAATCTTTAAGAAGTTCTAACTACCTTATTTATCTAAAGTTGAGACTTTTTGAGTGAACACATATTGGAGACTCTTATGATCGGTTAACACATTAACATGCACCCCATATAAATAATGACACCAAATTTTCAAAGCAAATACCACGGCGGCAAACTCTAGATCATGAGTAGGATAATTCTTTTCATGCACTTTGAGTTGCCTAGAAGCATAGGCTATCTCCTTATCATTTTGCATCAAAACACAACTTAAACAAATCCGGGAGGTATCATAATATATAACAAACCCTTCCAACCCTTCTAGTAGAGGCAAGATAAGAGAGAATACAAGTTTATCCTTTAAGGTCTTGAAACTCTTTTCACACTCATTGTTCCACACAAACGTAGCCTTCTTTTAAGCCAACTTAGTCATCGGAGAAGCAATAGCAGAGAATCCATTCACAAACATCTGGTAGTAAGCCGTTAAGCCTAAAAAGCTTCTAATGTTCAATTGATTCAATGGTCTAGGCCAATTTCTAATCACATTAATCTTTTTAGGGTCCACCTTAATACCATCCCTCGACAGCACATGACCTAGAAAGGAAACCTCTTTCAACCAAAATTCACACTTCTCATATTTAGCAGACAACTTCTCTTCCCTCAACCTTAGTAGCGCTACCCTCAAATGAGCCACATTCTCCTCCTCACTATAAGAATAGATCAAAATATTATCAATGAAAACCACCACAAAAAAATTAAGATACGGTTTAAAGACTCTATTTATAAGATCCATGAAGATAGCTGGTGCATTGGTCAACCCAAAAGACATAACGACAAATTCATATTGACCATACCTAGTCTAGAAGGCCATCTTGGGAACGTCATACTCCCTCACCTTCACTTGATGATACTCTGACTGAAGATCAATCTTAGAGAAGTGACTAACTCCTTGAAGTTGGTCAAACAAATTATTAATCCTTAGTAGAGGATACTTATTCTTGATGGTGACTGTATTAAGATGTCGATAGTCAATACATATTCTAAAGGACCCATCTTTCTTCTTCATAAACAACACTGGTGCACCCTTAGGTGATTGGCTAGGCCTAATAAAACCTTTCTCAAACAAGTCCCTCAATTACTCTTTCAACTCCTTTAACTCCAGCTGGGCCATATGGTAAGGGGAAATAAAAATAGGTAGAGTATCGAGAAGGAGGTCTATACCAAAGTCAATTTCCCTTTCGAAAGTAACATCGAGAATGTAACTTGGAAATACATCAAGGAAGTCATTTACCACCAGAACCGATTCTATAGGAAGGACTTTAGACTTAACGTTCCTAACCCTCACAAGATAATAGAGACACCAATTAGAGATCAACTTATGGGCTTTAATGCAAGAGATAAACCTACCCTTGACCACCACATCATGACTCTCCCTCTTAAGGAAAGGTTCATTTGGGAATTCGAATTGGACCCTACGGGTTCTACAATCAATAGAGGCATAATATGCATGCAACCAATACATCCCAAGAATAACATCAAAATCAACCATATCCAACTCAACAAGATCACAAGGCAATATTTGATGCAAGATGCAAATGGAATAATTTTTATAGACCTTTCTAGCAACAAAAGGTTCACCAACGGGAATAGACACTTCATAAGACTCACACAACAATTCTGGCTCAACATGAAACTTTTTGGCAATAAGAGGAGTAACAAAAGAAAGAGTGGCACCCAGGTCTATCAATGCATACACATCAAAATCAAAGATTTTTAACATAACGGTGATGACATTGGGCACCTGTTAGACCCCGTAATTAACTAAATGGAGGTTAATTGCTCATTCGGGAAAATTGTTGTGATTGAGGTGTATTTT
>JAOTQJ010175811.1:0-65850 GCA_025642045.1 Solanum sejunctum | reverse complement strand
GGAAACTCTTCAAAAATTTTGTGAGATCCCTTAGCTGTCGTAGGTGGAGATTCAGTATAAGTGTTTGTCTCGGTGTCCTATCGGCACCATTCAAGGCCCCCTGGGTTGAGTCGTGACATAAATAAATAAAATTTTCTAGAAAATTATGCCAAAATAAGTGACGGACTTATAGTTGCATTTTGTCACTTTTCATATTTAAAATATTTAAAAAGAAATAAAAAATAAGAAAGCGATGGACAGAGTCGCTTAGTCCATCGCTTTTTTTTGTGATGCAGTCCATCATTTTTTGGCCACTTTTTAGTAATGAAATTTCATATCTGATAGTTTCACTCACTGCCCTACCTATAGATGGTATGACTTTCTATAGACCACCACTTGGTCTGTGGATTACCTCCCACTTGAAAACTTTTCCCATTCCTGAAGTTCTATGTTTAAGAACGGAACCTACGGACTGTATGTCCACTTCCGAATTGTAAGTCACCCCCGTAAACCAATTTTCAGGTTATTTTTCAGGTCAACCTTTTAATACTCAAGGCTCCTAAATTGGGGATCGTTATATATTTTTACCTCTACAGTATGACAATATCGACGACAAGAGAAAAAGATGGTGAAGATGAAGAAAAAACTTGAAGAACTTTGAAGAAAAGGAAGAAGAAGACAGAAGCTTTTTTTTCGAAGTCGAGGACAATTCTTTTTTTTGAAAGTAAAAATTAAATATATGATTAATTTTGAAATGGGGTTAGTTGAGGGGTTCAATTAAAAGAGTTTGTATTTTATAAAAGATCAAAAGTTTAAAAAAATTGTGATTCACCCGATTTAGCTTTAGATTAATCTTTTAATTACTAAAAGGTATGATTTAGCCTTGATCAAATTACTAAAAGGTATGATTTAGCCTTGATGAAATTATTCTTCTTTAATTGAAAACCTTTTTATTACCTTCAACTTAATTTTCTCAAGTAACCTGATTTGGTGTGTATACCTAATTGCACAGAAAATTTTATGCAAGCCTTTTCTGCTCTTCAATATGATACTGTAGAGTTCCTAACGTCAAGTGCCTAGATATCCTCTTGACTCAACTGATATGTTGCTGCATTTATTTTTTAGAAGAAAGTATTAAAAACACTATTAAGTTTGACATAGATTATTTCTTTCTTTCCCAAACTAGTGGCAGTACTAAAAGTACCTCTCTACTTGACCAACTCAACTTAAATACACCTCTGATCTTGTAACATGAGTTAAATATATTCCTAAAATCTTGTCAAATCAATGAATACTTTTAATACTTATAGTAGATCGAGGGTATATGTCACAACCCAAGCCTAACACTTAGACGTGACACAACAAAAGGGGAACCCGAGGAACCCCAAGCAAGCCTCTTAACATATCATTACACATCCTTGGACGCAGAAGCAATTAAACAACAACAAAAGAATAAAAATAAGGGCAAAGGGACTAAGGAAAATCTTTCATATCCTGAAACATCAAAAGAGTCAAAGAAAATCGAGCTTATAGCATCAACTTGTCTAAATGTGTGGTAAACTTGCAACACCATAGATAATTTTCATGATTCCAATGCATATATGCAATACCTTAATCATTATAAAGTCATGACTTATAAACGATGTAGTAGTTCATCAATAGCTTGAGAATCCTTGTCATGATATTTTATCAAACACTTGGTGGGTGTGTAATGCTACTTAAAAATTATTCAATTCGAGAGTGAAATAGTATGAGAAAACTCAATGAAAATCAACCCACCAACATATAGTAAAACCCTCATGTATGTTATCTCGAAATCCATCACCAAATCTCATAACAGATCATAGTTTCATAACTCAAAATCATGCATAGTCTCAATAGATAGAACCAATTCATAGTATAAACTTGAAACACAAACATGGATATTCAATCAACATTTCATAAAACCCTAACATAATTTGTTATCGAAATCCAAAATAAAAGATACCTACATTAGATATAACCTGAAAACATGGAAATTTCATAAAAAGGGAGATTGGGCTTCATAGGTGGAAGGACACAATAATGAAACCCGTATACCTTAAATTTGGGTTTTCTTGATGTAGACCTAAAGAAGAATTGAAGCTTGAATAGAGTCCTTGATGTCGGGAATAAGGCTTGAGACACATGAATTTGGATGAAATATTTAGTTAAGTGTTAGAGAGGGTTTTTGAGAGGTTTTTGAGTGATATAAAGTTGAAAAATGGCTAAGTATAGGTGTTTAAATGCATAAATGGGCATGAAGTTATGACCCCAAGGCCCTAGGACTGAAATGAAAAATGAAGCAAAAAGTTTAACTTGTCCGTGTCTAGTGTGCGACGTGGTCCTAATGCAGATGGAAAATGAAACGACCCCAAAAAGTGCCTAGAAATATACCTCAAAAGTTACCAGAATCACAATTTCTATATATCTCAAAATTCGTGCATAATATCACAAATCTGACTTCATATTCTTTATCGGGGGCAAAACTGAGTGGGAAATCGGTCTAACCCCTATTTTAGAGCAAATGAATAGCAATTTCAATTTTTCAAAAATAAGATTCTAAAGAGCATTCCACACCACTGGCGCGACGCAATCAGGGCTCAGAGATGCCTATTTTATTGACTGTTTTTGTTTGCTTGGTCCAAAACCTTTAGGTCTTGGGCCTAAGTCTTCCTATACGTGAAAATACATATACTTAGCCATATTTCACCTTCATATCATACAAGACATTCCCGAATACTCTCTAAAACACTTAGACAAATATTTTACCACGAATTTCAAGTCCAAAAACTCACCCAGATCTTAAGGATTTCACTTAAGCTTCAAGTCTCCATTTCCAATCTTCATCAAGTAATTCTCCAAAGTTAAGGAATACTGGTTTCAACTATTGGGTTCTTTCACCCATGGTGCTAAAGCCTCCTTTTTACCTAAATCTCATTTTTCTAAGTTGATTTACTTATGGGTCTTACTTACTATGAATTTGAGTATGAACTATGTTGGAATTTTGTAAAATTGTGACTATTTAAGCATGTTTTGAGCTATGAATCTATGATCCATTGCAAGATTTCATGAAGGGTCTTGATGTATCTTGCATGAGGGTCTTACCAAGTATTGGTTGGTGGTTTTAAATTATATTTTCTTGCATGATTTCACTCTTGAATTTCATGGGTTAACACTAGAGTTACACAGACGCCAAGTGTTTGATAAAATGTCTGATTATGCATGCTTGTTTTGATGAAGGTCTAAAGAATGGCCTATGATTTGAATGACTTTGTGATGATGAAATGAATGTATATAGTGCTTTGAGTTGACCGAGCCTCGCTTGGGGGGTTATAGGCCAGGGTAACTATATTGACGGGTTGGTACCTAGATTGCCTCGCTCAGGAGGTAGTAGGCCTATTCTACCATAATTGGGAGGGTATGTACCTCAGTAAAATAAATAAGCGGTTTGTACCTCAATTTTCTCACTCAAGAGGTAGTAAGCCCGTGCTACCATGTTATTGGGTATGTACCTTATTAACCAAGTTAAGGGGTTTGTACTTTAATTGCCTCTCCAAGGGGTTGGTCGCCCTTGGATATTCTATATTGGTTGTTACTTCTTACACATGTATTATATTCTATGTAAGCATGATTTACTCTAGGCCTCAACCATCCATGCCATATTGTTATATGCTTATTCATTGCCTATGTTTTCTGATTTGAGTATGTTGCGTATCTCGTGTTGCATTGCATCCTACATAATTAGTACATTCAAATATACTAGCATATACTCTATGCCTGCATGATGTTATCATGTAGGAACTGGATCCCAACTTGTTCATCCTCCTCCTCCATGTAGCTAGTACAATCTCTCTCAAGCTAGTTGGTGTGTCCTTCACTATGAGGATGATGTCTTTTGCTCTTATGTTATGCTAAGACTCTCTTTTCTTTATTTTTATGCTTTGACTATGAGGGTGAGCCTGATTGCTTATATTGGACCCACTAAGATCTATGTGTAGAGGTGTTGTTGGACAAGTTATGTAATGATGCTATGAGCCTTGACTCTTTGACTATATGATGATTTATGATATCAAAGATATCTCATAGCCACATATATCCCTATTTACTATTTTTTATTATTATTTTATTACTTCCAAAACCAATAATGTGTAATGATATGTTAAAAGGCTTGCTTAGGGTCCCTTCTGGTTCCCCATGCACCGTGTCATGTCTAGGCTTTAGGCTTGGATTGTGAAAAAGTTACTTTCAAAGTACTAGGTTATTAATGGTCCTCGACCTCCAACACATTGCATTGATTAAAGTCTTATTCATTGTTGTATTGTGTACCACAACTATGAGTAAGAGGCTCTAAGATATTTAGGAAATGTTTTCCTTTTTCTTACTGTATGTTGTGCTACAGAAGTTAAGGTAACATTTTCCTCCTAATAATTATTCTTTGCTATGCTAGATCATGCCTAACACAAGAGAAAGAAGAGAGCGCGCACCTGAGGAATAACCGACTCATGGTAAGCTCTAGGATACTCTCAATTTGCTAGCTCAAGTTGTTGCTAACCAAGCCAACCAAAGGGCCAAAGCTCCTCATTCTCCTAATCTGGCATCTCAGGCGAGAGACTTAATAAGAATGAATCCACTAGAGTTCTATCGATCTAAAGTGGATGAGGACCCTCAAGAATTTATTGATGAGGTGTGTATGGTGTTGTCCATACTGGGTGTAAGATCAAAAGAGAAGGTGAAGTTAGCGGCTGACTAACTTAAGGGGGTAGCCTAAATATGGTACACTCGATGGAAATAGGAGAAAGGGAACAACAATGTGGTTCTATGGGAGGAGTTTAAGGCGGCTTTCCTCAACTAGTTCTTTCCTCTTAAGCTTAGGGAGGCCAAAATGGTAGAGTTCATGAATTTGAAGCAAGGACCTATAAGCCTGAGGGAGTATGTACTCAAGTTTTACCAATTCTCAAAATATGATCCACACTTAGTTGTTGAACCAAGGTATAGAATAAATAAGTTCGTGATAGGTGTGTCAAACTTTATGAATGAGGAGTGCCAGTCCACTATGTTGAATAGTGATATGGATTTGTCCCGCTTGATAACTTATGTCGAACAACTGGAGAATGAAAATTTAAGGAAGAAAAGGGCTCATGAGGCCAAGAGGGTCTGTTTTGATGGTATGTTCCAAAGTCACAAAGGTGGCTAGTTTCATTAGGGCCAAGGACCTTCTCATACTTATAAAAGAAGATTTACCAATGATATGCCAAGGTCCCATGGTGATGGTGGTGTGGGCCCTAATATTGTGCATCCAAGATGCGGTAAGTGTCATGGTGGCCCATGATTAAGGGCTACAAATGCTTGCTACAGTTGTGGGAAGTAGTCCATAAGATGATAGATTGCCTTCAAAATAGGAACAAGAGTAAGGATGTTTATCCTTAAGGCTGGGGTGCTAATTCAGTTCCTTTGGGTAGAGGACTGCAACAGGATGGTGCCCCAAGGCACAATTGATTTTATGCTCTTCATGGGAGGAAAGGGGTTGATGAGGCTCCCAATGTCATCACTGGCATTTTAAAAGTCTTTGATTTTGATGTGTATGCATTGGTAGACCCGGGTGCCACTCTTTCCTTTGTTACTCCTCTTATTGTCAGAAAGTTTCATGTTGAGACCAAATTGTTGTGTGAGTCTTATGAGGTGTCTACTCATATGGGTGCATCTATTATTGGTAGAAAGGTCTATAGAATTGTCCCATTTGCATCTTGTATAAAATATTGTCTTGTGATCTTCTTGAGTTAGATATGGTTGATTTTTATGTCATTCTTGGTATTGGTTGTATGCGTATTATGCCTCTATTGATTGTAGAACCTATAGGGTCAAATTCCAATTCGTAAATGAACCCATCCTTGAGTGGGAGAGTAATGATGAGGTGGTCAAGAGTAGGTTTATCTCTTGCATTAAAGCTCAAAAGTTGATCTCTTTGGAGTGTCTCTATAATTTATTGAGGGTTAGGGATATTTAGTCCAAAGTCCTTCCTATAGAGTCAATTCCGGTGGTAAATGAGTTTCGTAGTGTCTTTCCAAGTGACCTTCCTGGTGTTCCTCCCACAAGGTAAATAAACTTTGGTATACACCACCTCCCCAGTACTTAACTCATTTCATTTCTACCACCTTCCCAATACTCAACTTATTTCATTTCCCCTTACGATATGGCTCCAACAGAGTTAAATGAGTTGAAGGAGCAATTGAGGGACTTCTTGGAGAAGGGTTTTATTTGGCATAACCAATCATCTTTTGGTACACTGATGTTTGTGAAAAAGAAGGATCCCATCTTAGAATATATATTGATTACCAGCAACTTAATAGGGTTACCATCAAGAATGAACACCCTCTCCTAAGAAATGATGATGTTTTTGACCAAATTCAAGGAGCTAGTAGCTTCTGTATGATTAATATTCGGTCCAGGTATCATCAAGTGAAGGTGGGAGAGTGTGACATTCCCAAGACGAACTTCTGGACCGGGTATAGGCATTAGGAATTTGTGGTTATGTTTTTTGGGATGATAAATGCACCGGCTATCTTGATGGATCTTATGAATAGGGTCTTCACACCCTACCTTGATTTGTTTGTGGTGGTTTTCATTAATGATGTTTTGATTTATTGTCAACGTGAGATAGATCATATGGATCGGTTGAGGGTAGTGCTATAAAAATTAAGGGAAGAGAAGTTGTATACTAAATATGAGAAGTGTGAATTTTTGTTAAAAGAGGTTGCCTTTTCAAGTCATGCGGTGTCGGGGGATGGTACTAAGATAGATCCTAAAAAGGCGAATATGATTAGAAATTGTCCTAAACAATTGACCCCGATGGATATTAGAAGCTTCTTGGGCTTAGTCGGTTACTGCCAGAGGTTTGTGACTGGGTACTCTTCTATTGCCTCACCTATGAATAAGCTGACTCAAAAGAAGGCTACATTTGTGTGGACCAATGAGTGTGAAAAGAGTTTCCAAACCTTGAAGGATAAGCTTTTGTTGACTCCTATCTTGTCTCTACTAGAAGGGTTAGAAGGGTTTATTGTGTATTATGATGCCTCCAAGATTGGTTTGGGTTGTGTGTTGATGCAAATAATAAGGTAATAGCTTATGCTTCTAGGAAACTTAAAGTGCAGGAAATAAATTATCCTAAGCATGATCTTGAATTGGGTGCCATGTTTTTTGTTTTGAAAATTTGGTATCATTATTTGTATGGGGTGCAGGTTGATGTGTTCACCGATCATATGAGTCTCCAATACATATTCACTCAAAAAGATCTTAACTTGAGACAACTGAAATGGTTAGAGATTCATGAGGATTATGATATGAGTGTGCATTATCATCTTGTCAAGGCTAATGTTGTGGCGGATGCTTTGAGTAGGGTGTCTATGGGTAGCCTAGCTCATATTGATGGTGGGAGCAAAGAGATAGATTGGGAGGTCCATCAGTTGGATAGATTGGGAGTTACGTTGGAAGAGGTTAACAATAGTTGTATTGTGGTTATTGATGGGTCAAAATCTTCCTTAGTTGATGAGGTAAAATAAAACCAATATATTGATTCCTCCTAGTTAGAATTGAAGGCCTTGGTGAGAGAGGGCAAGGTCGAGGTTTTCTCCCAAAGGGGAGAAGGTGCCCTATGGTACAAAGGTAGGTTGTGTGTACCTTGTGTTGATAACTTGAAAGAGAAGATTCTTAATGAGGCTCATAATTTTTCCTGTTCCATTCACCTTTATTTTGCAAAGATGTATAGAGATTTGAGGGATGTGTTTTGGTGGGGAGGTATGAAGAATGACATTGCCAAATACATATCTTGTTGTCATAGTTGCCAACAAGTTAAAGTCGATCACCAAAGGCTGGGTCACCTCAAACAAGACATAGAGATTCCTACATCAAAGTGGGAGGAAATTTACATTTATTTTATGGTTGGGTTTCCTATGGCTAGGAAATATTTCGATTCCATTTGAGTTGTGGTTGGTAGAATGATAAAATCGACTCATTTCCTATCAATTACGACTACTTCTGGGGCCAAAGACTATGCTAAATTGTATATTCATGAGTTCGTGAGATTTCATGGGGGGCCCTTGTTTATCATATTAGATTGTGGTGCTCAATTCACTTCATACTTTTGGAGGTCCTTCTAGAGGGTTCTTGGGATGAAGGTAAAGCTTAGTATGACATTTCACCCTCAAAAGGATGGCCAAGCCAGAAGAACTATCCAAATTCTTGAGGATATGCTTAGGGCTTGTATTTTGGATTTGTAGGGTAGTTAGGATGATCATGTTCCATTGATTGAGTTTTTACATAACAATAGCTATCATTCTAGCATGGGTTTGGCTCCTTTTGTGGCCCTCTTTGGTAGGCATTGTAGTTCATTGATTGGGTTGTTTGAAGTTGGAGAAGTGGCATTGTTCTCTTTGGATATGGTTATGGGGGCTATGGAGAAGGTAAGGTTGAATATAGAAAGGTTGAAAATAGCCCAAAGTTATCAAAAGTCCTATGCCGTTATGAAGAGAAGGGAGCTTAAATTTAAAGCTTGTGATTGGGTGTATTTGAAGGGGTCACCCATGAAGGGTACGGTTCAATTTGGTAAAAAGATTAAATTAAGTCCAAGATTTGTGGGTCCTTATAGGGTGGTAAGGAGTATTGTTAAGGTGGCCTATGAGTTGGAGTTTCCTTGTGAAATAGATTTGGTTCATCTAGACTTCCTTGTGTCTATGTTACGGAAGTGTGTGGGTGATCCGAATGCTATTGTCCCATTGGGTATTATGGGTGTTGTTGAAGACAAATTGAATTATGAAGGTGTTCCAGTAAAGATCTTGGATAGACAACTAAAGAGGTTGAGGAAGAAAGATGTTGTTACCGTCAAAGTCCTTTGGAGGAATAAACAAGTCAATAGTGCTACATAGGAAGCCAAAGCAGACATCCAAAAGTGACATCCTTATCTCTTCCATTATACTCAAACCTAAGGTACTAATTCGAATTCTTCTATGTGACTTCATGCCTCATGCATTAGCTCTTATGTCATTTGCATGCATTCATGTTTATATTGACAAACTTCAAGGTAATTTTAACACTTATTTTGATATTTTTGAAAATGGTGTTTAAGTGTATTGATGCATTCTTGTTAGGGCTGATTTTTTCATGATTACTTCTCTCATATATATTTCTTTAACATTCACGTATTCATGTTCCAAAGGTAAAGATATTGAAACGACCCCAAAAAGTGCCCAAAATTAGCATGATAAAGAAAATCTGACTTCATATTCTTGATCAGCGAGCAAAGTTGAGTAGGAAATGGGTCTAACTCTGATTTTAGAGCAAAACAAATCATAATTTTAATTTTCCAAAAATCAAATTTCAGAGAGCATTTTGCACCCCGGGCACGACGTGGCCAGGGCACGGAGATGCCCATTTTGTTTAACTATTTTTGTTTGCTCGGTACAAGACTTTTGGGTCTTGGGCCTAAGTTTTTCTATGCGTGAAAATGCCTATACTCAGCCATATTCACCTTCATATCATACAAGACATTCCCTAGTACTCTCTCAAACACTTAGAGAAATATTTTACCTTGAATTTCAAGTCAAAAAGCTCATCTAGCACTTAAGGATTTCACTCAAGCTTCAAGTCTCCATTTTCAATCTTCATCAAGTAATTCTCCAAAGTTAAGGTAGGTGAGTTTAAACCATTGTGCTTTTACCCATGGTGACCAAGCCTTCTTTTTACCTAAATCTCATGGTTTTAAGTTGATTTACTGATGGGTCTTACTTACTATAAATTTGACTATGAACTATGTCGAGGTTTTGTAAAATTATGACTATTTAAGCATGTTTTGAGCTATGAATCTATGATCCATTGCGGGATTTGATTTTCATGACCCATGTCTAGGGCCTTGACATGATAGGTGAATGGGGAACCCGAAGGAACTCCAAACAAGCGTCATAATATATCATTACACATCCTTGTTCACAGAAGCAATAAGATTGCCAATAAGAGATAAATGTAGACAAGGGGAATTGGGACTGAGGGTAAACTTCCATATCATAGATATCAAGACACAATAGAGTCAAAGGTCATAGCATAAGTACATAACATGTCCAAAAACACCTCTACTACATAGACAAGAGCGGAGGCGAAGACAAAGTAATCGGGATCATCCTTCTAGTCAATACATAAGTCAAGAGAGAAAGTCTTATATATTGCAAGAGATCATATGTAACGTCCTTGGAATGGAGGATTCACCAAGCTTATCTTCGAATATCTCACTAGCCACATGGAGAATGATCAAGAAGAGCTCCAATCCCTACTTGGTGATATCATGTAGGTATAAAGTATACATTAGTACATTTGGATGTACTAAGTATGTAAGATGCAAAGCAATAAGAGATAACCCAATATAGTCAAAATTCATAGTAATAGGCAATAGATAAGCATAATCTTAATATGGCATGCATGATCAATGCTTGAAGTAAGATATGTTTATTAATCATTCAAATTGCATAGAACATGATACATATGCAGGAAGAGACCTTAACTAACGAGGAATAATACCAAGTAATCTACAACTTGGAATCCTAATGATTACCCCTCATTAGGAAAGAAGTGGTCTACTTGCCAAGGTAAACTACACTTCCCCTTACAGGAGCCTGTCCCATTTCAGAGAAGTAACCCCCCTTACGAGAAACTATAATATTTCGGGGTAGATTTCATGATAAATTGCACTAAATGGATCCACTAGTATTGTAAGGATATAACATAATCCTAGGTTGGCACATAGTTTGAGGAAATGAGTATAGAACCTTGATGATAATCCACACTGACATCTATTCCATCAGTGCTAAGTCTAATCCCATAAAATACTTGAAATAATCATACTATAATAACTTGTAATAAACATGGAATCATTACATAAGTAGCTCTTAAACATACTTGACCTCAAATGTTAAGCCTCACTTGAAACATGATAATAGATCATAATCGTACATGTGCCCTTGCTTTAACATGAATGGCTCACAAGAGGTAGAATCTTGAAAATAGGGGTTAACTTCATACTTGCAATATCATAGATATTTCATACATTCATAACATACTTGTTAGCCGATATCCATCATGAAGTCACTTGGCTTGTAAAATATGTAAATAACTTGAGGATTCTTGACTTAACATTTTATCAAACTCTTGGTGGGCACATATGAGTAGATGTTCAAATCATAAAAAATGCAAGACTATAGATCATGAAATAATAAAGTCAATGCATCTTAAAGTCATATAAATCATCCCACCAACATCATGGTAAAACCCAATCATGGATAACTTGTAAATCATATAAAAACTCCATAATAGTTCATAGATTTCATAGCTTAAATCATATATAGTCTTAATGGAAAATGATCAATTCATAGTATACATAAAATAGATATTCATGCGTAAAATAATATTTGACAAAAACCCAATATATTTCATGCTCATATTTTATAATAATGGATACCCATAAGTAATATAACTTGAAATCATGCAATTTTCATACAATAGAAAGGTTGGACTCCATGGGTGAAAGGACCCAATGGATGAAACCCACATGCGTTAAACTTGGATTTTCTTGATGTAAACTTGAAGGAGATCTGAAGTTTGAATGGTGTTCTTGAGATCCTGAATTAAGCTTGAGACACTTGAATTTGGATAGGAATTTTGATAAAATAATTGAAAGGTTTTAGCGAGGGTTATTGAGTGATATGGAGTTGAAAATGGCTATGTATAGGTGTTTTCATGCATAAGAGGGCATGAGGCCATGACCTCATTGCCCTTAGGCCAAAACAGAAATTAAGTGTGTGCTAACACTACTCCGCAACAGGTCCGCCTATTGGTTTGAGGAGAATTAGCCAAAATTATTTTTTGCTACATTCTTCTAAAATGTGTGTTATACCCATTTCCTACTCAATTTTTCCACCTAATCAAGAATATGGAGTTGAATTTTCTATATCACGCATGAATTTTGAGATATATGGAAATTACGGTTATGGGCATTTCCTAACAACATTTTTGGGGCGTTTCAAGAATTGTGGAGTTAGTCCTCTTAAAATTGCCAATGAAATTGAAGGGGGGGGGGGTTATGTAAGATAAATGAGTCTTGTGGAGGAAAAATCGTACAAGTGTTCAACAATAGCATTTATGGAGAGGGGCAAGTACTGTAATTGTCCAAAATAGTCCTGCCCCTTGTTAGTTGTATATAAGGATAAATAGAGAATACCTACATGGAAATATTTGATTGATTTGGTAGTATTAACTAGCAATATTTGATTGATTTGGTAGGAAAGAGGAACTCCTTATTATATATATATTAGATGCAATACACCTATTTATTAGAGGGCAGCCTGCACAATCTTGTCATTAACACACAATTAATTTTCCCATTAATTGATGCAAAACTCGTATACATATATTAACTAACACATCAATTCTTTAACCCTCATATGATAACCAATTTGTTTGCAGTAATATGCTAAGGTGGAAAAGAGTTAGTGGAAATATGTTACTCAAATCCATGTACCTATATTTCTATAAACTTCTCCTAGAAATGAATATAAATTTTTGGTCCAAAAAGTAAAGTATACGCTTTACTTCTAAAATAGTAAAGATCATATAGAATATAAATTTGAACATTGCTTGAAGCAAGTGCCTTAGTGCATTCTCGCCTAAAACCATTGTGACACCCTAGATCTTAAGCTAATCGAAGACTTGGGTCATTTCTTGTACTTGTATAGGCTTAACTTGATGACTTTTAAGGTGGTGGGATTTATTTATATAGTATTCAAAGCATATTACATGTGGTTTGGGGGCCATAAGGTATCTCTTACGTCGAGCCAAGACCAAAAGCTTTCAGTTGGCTATGTTTTGGTGTGAATTTGTATATGGGTCAACTTCAAAGAGTCATATATCTTAGCACATAATGAAGTATGTGACCAACTACCTATAAAATTATAGGTATTTGAATTAAATTTCCAACGCACCTGATTTCACCTTATTCTATATTTGAAGTAAAAGGTTATTTCTATTTTACTTAAGCCTTCTAGACTGCCCAACAGGGTGACAGTTAGTTTGACCGTCGAATGTATTCGATGCATTGCTGATTTGATTTCTAAATTGCTCCAAAAAATATCAAAAACTATTAACAAAATTAGTCATTTTGAAGGTCTCATTCGACGATGGGACCACTGGACTACTAATTTCACTGACAGGATACATTAAAATGTCATTTTTGATGTTTTCATGATGTCTATACATTTCAAAGAAGGGGTCTTGACCTGATAAACCTACATACGCTCTTCTAAGCAGCCTTAGCCTTAATTCTCTCCCAAATTTGTCCTAAATACTCTCTTAAATCCACCATACATTTCCAAGATTCTCAAGAGCTCTCATTGGAATTCAAGAATCAACTGAATCTGAAACGTCCCAAAAAGTGCCCAAAAATGTTCCTCAAAAATGCTCATAATCTTAATTTTTATATATCTCAAACTCTATGCGTGATATCAAAAATCTGTCTTCACATTCTGGAATAGGGGGAAAAATTGAGTTGAAAATGGGTATAACCCTGATTTTAGAGAAATTGTAGCAAAGTTTTATTTTCCAAAAATTTCAATTTCCAGAAGCTGTGCGTGTTAGCTCCATGATGCAGAGTTGTCGCAGAGTAGTGAATTTTGTTGCTAGATTTCTTATTTCGGCCTAAGGCTTTGGGGTCTTGGGCCTAAGCCTTCCTAGCATAAAATCACCTATACTTAGTCATATTTTAACACCATATCATTGAATACATTCCCCAAAACCCTCTCAAACACTTAGACAAATATTTCACCAAAATTCAAATGTCCCAAACTCATTATGGATCTCAAGAAATTCTATCAATCTTCAAGTTCTCATTCAAATCTTCATCAAGAAAATCTCCAAACTTGAGGTATGTGTGTTCCAACCATTGGGTCCTTTCAGCCATGGTGCACAACCTTCCTTTTTAAGTAAATTGCATGTTTTCAAGTTGATTTATCTATGGGTATTTTTATTATGAATTTGATTATGAACTATGTTGGGGTTTCATAAAATATTGACTATTTAGGTGTGTGTTGAGCTATGAATCTATAATCTATTATGTAATTTGATGAAGGGTTTCAATGTATATTGTATGAGGGTATTACCAAGTATTGGTGGGTTGGTTCACATTATGTTTTCTCACATGAATTTACTCTTGAATTGTATGATTTTTAACTAGCATTACACACCATCCAAGTGTTTCATAAAATGTCTAGTTAATGGTTCTTAAATTATTGAGGTTCTACACCATGGTTTATAAGTTAAGTGACTTTATGATGATGAAGGAATGTATATATGTGTGGATTTCTTGTAAGGTATCTATAGTGTTAAAATTTGACCACACCTTGTTTAGGGGGTGTTATACCTCAATTACCTTATCGGGGGGTGCTATGCCCATACTACTATTTTGAGGGGTATACACCTTGGCCACTTTGTTAGGTGGTGCTATGCCCGTACTACCATGTTGAGGGGTATCTACCTTGGCAATCTTATCAGGGGGTGCTATGCCCATACAACTAATTGTGGGGTAGATACCTCAATCACTTTTAAAGGGGGTGATATACCTTGAATTCCAAGTACTAGTTTGACTAGTCTGTGATGATGGTCTCATCATGTACATGTATTATGTTTTATATAAGAATGTTTCATGTCAAGCATTGATAACGCATACCATGTTGCTAATTTACTATCTCTTGCTTATGAATATGCACTTTGACTATGTGACCTATATCTTGTTGCATTGCATCCTACAAACTTAGTACATTCAAATGTACTAACACATATTCTATGCCTACCTCATTATATCATATAGGAATTGGAGCCCCTCATGATCATCACCCCCTTGGCTTGTTAATGACTTTGAAGATAAGCCATTGGTGAGTCCTCAACTTCGAGTACACTAGATTGCACTCTTACATAGGTTATCTCTTGATGTTGAACTTTGCTACTAAAAGGGTGATCCCGGAATGTGTCTTTGGCCCCGCCCAATATATGCTAGAGGTTTGTTACACAAGTGATGTATTTATGCTTCAGCTTTGACTCTTTGATGATTCACGATATTAAAAACTTTCCTTAGTCCCTTTATAATTATTTCTACTCTCTTGTTGTTGTTTAATTGCTTCTGCGATCGAGGATATGTAAATGCTATGCTAAGAGGCTTGTTTAGGGTCCCTTCAGGTTCTCATTTGCCGTGTCACTCTAGGCTCTAGGCTTTGTCATGAAACACTTGGTATCAGAGTATTAATTTGTCAATTATCCTCGAAATCCAACACACCACATCAATTAGAGTTTTATTTATAGTTGTGAACTGCACCACAACAATGAGTAAGAGGTTGTGAGGCATTTTAGGAAATGTTTCCTTCTTCTTGATTTATGTTGTGCTACAGGAGTTAAGGTAAGAAGGGTCTATAGAAATAGCCCCATTCTCATTTCGCATAAAATGTTGCCTTGTGATTTTGTTGAGTTGGATATGGTGGATTTTGATGTCATTCTTGGCATGAATTTGTTATATTCACATTATGCCTCTATTGATGATAGAACCCGTCAGGTCAAATTCCAATTCCCTAATGAACCAATCCTTGAGTGGGAGAGTCATGATGTGATCATCAAGAGTAGATTCATTTTTTGTATTAAAGCCCAAAAGTTAATCTCTAAAGGGTGCCTCTATAATCTTGTGAGGGTTAGGGATGTTGAGTCCAAGGTCCTTCCCATAGTGTGGAGTATGCTTTGAGAGTTGGTTGAACTTGAGGGCATACTCCCGCACACTCATAGACCCTTGTCTCAAATTCATAAATTCCACTAATTTGGCTTCCTTAAGCTCAAACGGGAAGAACTAATTAAGGAAAGCCACCTTGATCTCGTCCAAATAAACCACATTGTTGACCCTGTTCTCCTCTTTCCATTGATTGTACCATATTTGTGCTACCCCCTTGAGTTGGTAGGCCTCCAACTCTCTTTTATCCTCCGACCTCATACCAATGATAGCTAAAATCTTTTAAACCTCGTCAATGAACTCTTGAGGGCTCTCACTTACCTTCGACTAATGGAATTTCGGGGGATTCATCCTCATAAAATCTCGCACCCAAGATGCCGGTGTAGGGGCACGAGGGGTTGGGCCCCTTGGTTTGCTTGGTTAGCCATAACTTGCACAAGCAAAGTGAGACCATCCCGAAGCTCTCTATTAGCTGGTTCTCCTCGAGTGTGCGGGCTCTTCTTCCTCTTGTGTTAGGCATGATCTAGCATAACAAAGGACAATCATTATGGGAAAAACCTTACCTCGACTCTTATAGTATGAAATAGAGTAAGAAGAAGGAAAGCATTTTTCGAAATGCCTCACAGCCTCTAGCTTATAGTTGTGGTGCATAACACATCCATGAACAAGAATCTAATCGACAAGGTATGCTGGACTACTAGGATCTAACAATGTAGTGCTCTCATACCAAGTTTTTCATGATCTAAGCCTAACACGGCACATGTGGAACCCGAAGGGACCCTAAGCAAGCCTCTTAAAATATCATTACATATCCTTGGTTGTAGAAGCAATAAAGTACAACAAGAGATAGTAATTAGGGATAACAGGGGCTAAGGGACATCTTCATATCATAAATAACAAGAGTCAAGAGAGAACCAAAGCTCATATCATAATATAAAGCATGTCCAACAACACCTCTAAAACTTAAGTACTTAGTAGGGGCTAAGACAAGCAACCGAGCACACTCTCATAGTCAACATATACATAAAACAAGATAGTCTTGAAATATAGTATGTGATCATAAATATCATCCCCAAAATGGAGGACTCACCAAAGAGCTTGAGATAAGTCATACTAGCCACGTGGTGGAGGATAATCAAGTGGGGTTCCAATTCCTATATGGTGATATCATATAGGCATAAATTATGTGTTAGTACGTTTGAATGTACTATATAGGCATAAAGTATGCGTTAGTACCTTTGAATGTACTAAGTATATAGGATTCATTACAATAAGAGATATGTAACATAATCGAAATGCATAAGAATAAGCAATGAGTAGCATATACCAATATGGCGTGCATGTGAGATGCTATGTTGTAAATCATACTTATACAGAATATAATACATGTGCAAAAAGAGACCACTATTATATTGGTAGATCGTCGCACCTTAATACCCTTGATGATTGAGGTATAACCCCATCATTGGTTGGCGAATAGTCGCACCTTACCACACTTGGTGATCGAGGTACAAACCCCCGAACATGGTTATCAATGTACAAACCCCCTCGACATGGTTGGTAGATCATTGCATGCTACTACCCTTGCTGACCAAGTACAAACCCTCTGATATGGTTATCAAGGTACAAACCCCCCAACCTAGTTGTCAAGGTATAAACCCCTTGACATGGTTACCCGGCGCACAACCCCTGACTAAGGCATGGTAACATTCCAGCACTAAGTAGAAGAAAACTATAACCATATGGGCATTTCATCATCATATAGTTATTTAACTCATAAGTCATGCATTGAATATTCAATTCCTCAAGAATTACAATCCGAACATTATCAAACACTTGGCAGGTGTGTAGCGCTAGTGTAAAACCATGCAATTCAATAATGAAATCATGCTAGAAAGTTCAATGTAAAACCATCAATAGATACTTGGTAAACCCTCAAGTAATATACATCAACACCCATCAACAAATTTCACAATAAATCATAGATGCTAAAACAACCATAATTTCATGAAACAACAATATAGTGTGCAGTGAAATTTGTAAGAGATAAGACCCATGAGTAAATCGGCTTTAACTCATACAATTTTAGGTAAAAGAGAGCTTAGGTATCATGGGTGAAAGGAACCCATGAAACGAAGCCACATACCTTGACTTTGGAGAATCTTTGAAGAAGATTGGCGATAGTAACTTAAAGCTTGAATAAGAACCTTATGATCCAAATGAGTTTTTGAGAATTGAAATTGGAGATGAAATATTGGCTAAGTGTTTGAGTGAGTATTTTAGAATATCTTAAATGAGATGAGAGTGAAATAAGGCTATGTATAGGCATTTTCATGCATGGGAACACTTAGGTCTAAGACCCAAAAGCCATGGATCGGACTTGAAAAAAATAGGGAAAAATTTATACTAAGGCGCGCCCTTGGCACGTAGCGCACAGGGTACGGAAATCTCACTGGAAAACCCCTTTTTAGGAAAATAAAATTGCAATTCGTTTGCTCTAAAATTGGGGTTAAATGCATTTCCTACTACATTTGACCCCCTGAATAAGAATATGAAATCAAATTTTTGATATCACTCATGGATTTTGAGATATATGAAAATTATGATTTTGGGCACTTTTGAGGCACATTTTTGGAGTCGTTTCACAAGTCTTATTTTTCATCCCCTATGTCATTTGGATGCATTCATGTTTGTATTGACAAAGTTCATGGTGATTTTAAGACTTCTATTAAGAATTTTGAAAATGATGTTTAAGTGTATTATTGCATTCTTATCGGGGCTAATTTCTCCATGATTACTCTTTTTATGTACGTTTCTTTGACATTCAGGTATGAATATTTCCAAGGGGGATATGTTGAAACGACCCCAAAAAGTGCTCAAAATGTACCTCGAAAGTTCTTGGAATCGTAGTTTCTATATATTTAAAAATTCATTCGTGATATCAAAAATCTAACTACATATTCTTTATCGGGGGACGAAATTGAGTGGGGAATGGGTCTAAGCCTGATTTTAGAGCAACCATGTAAAAATTTTAATTTTCCAAAAATTTAATTTCCAAAATAATTCGCGACGAGCGTCCATCGCGATCATGTTTAGAAATGTCATCCATGTTAGTTTCGCATCAGGGACCAGATGCAAACCTATGTTATTTTCTTGCCAGTTTTTCCAGTTCAGTCTAAGGCTTTTGGGTCCTGGGCCTAAGCCTTCTCATACGTAAAAGTACCTACACTTAGCCACATTTCACCTATATCATACAAGATATTGCTAAATACTCTCCCAAACAATTTGATCAATATTTTTCTCAAAACTAAGGGTTCTAAAGTCAATCTAGATCTTAAGGATTTCACTTAAGCTTCAAGTCTTCATTCCAATCTTCATCGGGAAATTCTCCAAACCTAAGGTATGTGGGTTTCAACCATTGTATCCTTTCCTCCATTTTTCCCAAGCTTTATTTTTACCGAAAACTTGTGTTTCTAAGTTGATTTACCTATGGGTCTCACTTAATATGAATTTGACTATGAACTATGTTGGGGTTCTGTAAAAGTATGACTGTTTAAGCATGTTTTGAGCTATGAATCTTTGATCTACCTTGAGATTTTATGAAGGGTTTTGATGTATATTTCATAAGTGGAATACTAAGTGATAGTGGGTTGTGTTACATTGAAGTTACTTGTATGATTTAACTCTTGAATTGCGTGATTTTTCACTAGCATTGCACACCCACCAAGTGTTTCATAAAATATCCAGTTAATGCTTCTTGAGTAGTTGAAGGCCTAATGCATGCTATGTGAGTTAAGTGACTTTATGATGGTGAAATACATGTATATATGCATTGATTTTCATGAATGGCATCTATAGTATTGGAAGTTGATCAATTGCCTTGTTTTAGGGATAATAGGCCTAAACTACCATGTTGAGGGGGGGGGGGGGTATATACCTCAATTTCCTCACTCGGGAGGTATTAGGCTCGTGAAACCATATCGGGGATTTGTATGTCAATTGCCTCACTCGGGAGGTGGTAAGATCGTTCAACCATGTTAGGCGGCTTATACCTCAATTGTCTTGCTCTGAAAGTAGTAGGCTTATGCAACCGTGTTGAGGGGTTTGTACCTCATCTGCGTCGCCTAAGGGGCGGTGATAGGCCTGTGCAACCACATTAGGGTCTTTGTACCTCAATCGCCTCGCCAAGGAGGTGGTATCCCTTAGTTACTAATGATGGTCTCTTCCTACATAGGTAATATGTTTTATGTAAGCATATTTTACTATAAGGATCATTATGCATGCCATATTGCTATAGGCTCATTTATTGCCTAAATATGCATTTTGATTATGTTGCCTATCTCATGTTGCATCGTATCCTACATATGTAGTACATTCAAACGTACTAACGCATACTATATGCCTACATGATATTACCATGTAGGGACTAGAGCACCACTTTATTACCCTCCTCCTCTACGTGGCTAATATGATTTCCCTCAAAGTAAGTTAGTGAGTCCTCAACTCTGAGGACATACTGGTCTTGATTATACTATGTATTGACTCCTTTTATGTTTGCTACTTATGACTATGAAGGTGAGCCCTGTTGCTTTTGTTGGCCCCCACTTAGTTCTATGGTTAGAGCTGTTGTTGGAAAATTATGTAATTAATGATTCTAAGAGCTTTGACTCTTTTGATGTTCTATGATATGAAAGATGTCTCATAGCCTTGTTAATCCTTATTTATTATTCTTTATAATTGTTTTATTGCTTCCACGACCAAGGATGTGTAATGATATGTTAAGAGACTTGCTTGGGGTCCCTACGGGTTCCCCACGTGCCATGTCACATCTACTCCCTAGGCTTGGGTCGTGACAAAATTCATCATAGATCTTAGATTCATAGCTCAAAACTTGCATAAATAGTCATACTTTTAGGAAACCCCAATATAGTTCATAATTAAATTCATGATGGAAGACCTATAAGTAAAATCAACTTAGAAACATGTACTTTAGGTAAAAAAAGGAAGCTTGGGCATATTGGTGAAAGGATCCAATGGATGAAACCCACATACCTTGACTTTGGAGAATTTCTTGATGAAGATTGGATTGGAGACTTGAAGCTTTGAGTTAAATCCTTAAGATACGAAATGAGTTTGGAATCCTTAATTTTGAGTAAAATATTTGTCTAAGTGTTTGTAAGAGTATTTGGCAATACGTTCTATGATATGAAGGGAAAATATGGCTATTTATAGGTTTTTATGCATGGAATGATAGAGGCCCAAGACCCAAAGGCCTTAGACAGAACAAATAAACTGTCAAAAGAATAACACTAGTCCTTGCCCAGGCCGCATCGCATTAGGGGCGCAGACTCATTTTGTTTTTCAAAAATTTTTAATTTTGATACAATTTCTCTAAAATTGGGGTTAGACCCATTCCTCACCCAATTGTTCCCCTTCATAAAGTATATGAAGTCCGATTTTCGATATCACTCACGGTTTTGAGATATATAGAAATTATGATTTTTGGCACTTTCGAGGCACATTTTTGAGCACTTTTAGGGTCGTTTCAATATCTCTCCCTTGGGAATAGTCATCCCTGAATGTCAAAGAAACATACATAAAAAGAGTAATCAAGAAGAAATCATCCCCCAACAAGATTGCAATAATTCTCTTAAACATCCTTTCGAAAATCAAAACCTAAGTGTCAAAATCACCATGAATTTGTCAATATAAATATGAATGCATGCAATAACATAAAGGGCTGATGCATTAGACATGAATTCAAATAGAAGACTTAGAATTAGTATCTTAGGATTGATTAGAATGGAAGAGATTGGGATATCGCTTTTGGATGTCCGCCTCGGCTTGCCATTGAGAACTTTCAGCTTGTTGATTCCTCCAAAGGACCATAAAGGAAGCCACATCCTTGTTACCAATCTCTTCACTTGTCTATCAAAGGTCTCTACTTGAACCTCTTCATAAGTCAAGTTGTCTTCAACACCACCTCCAACATGCAATGGGACAATGGCATTCGGGTCACCCATGGATTTCCTCAACATGCATTCATGAAAGACCGGATGAACATACTCCATTTCTCTAGGCAACTCCAACTCATAAACCACCTTGTGAATCCTCCTCAACACCCTATAAGGACCCATAATTCTTGGGCTCAATTTACCCTTAATGAACAACACCCTTCATGGGTGAAGCCTTCAAATTGACTCAATCACCAACTTCAAATTCAAGTTCCCTACTCCTCATATCGGCATAGGACTTATAATGACTTTGGATTGTTTTCAACCTTTCCCTAACCAACCTTACCTTCTCTATAACCTCATGACCAGATTCAAACCCAACAAAGCCATTTCACCCACTTTAAACCACCCAACCGGTGTTCTACAACATCTACACAGAGAGCCTCAAAAGGATCCATACCAATGCTAGAATGATTGCAATTATTTTAAGCAAACTCAATCAATGGAAGATGATCATCCCAACTACCCTTAAACTCTAAAATACAAGTTCTAAGAATATCCTCAAGAGTTTTGATAGTTCTTTCGGCTTGGCTATCCGTTTGAGGGTGTAAGGCAATACTAAGCTTTAACTTGCTACCGAGACCTCTTTAGAAGGACCTCCAAAAGTGAGAAGTGAATTGAGCACCACGATCTGATATGATAGACAACGGCAGCCCATGCAATCTAACCAAATCATGAATTTATAATTTAGCATAGTGTTTGACCTCATAAGTGGTCTGAACTAGTAGAAAATGAGACAACTTTGTCATTCTATCAACCAGAACCCAAATAGAATCAAAACCCTTTCTAGTCTTAGGCAACCCAACTAAAATATCCATGTTAATTTCCTCCTAGCAACCCAGCCTTTAGCATTTGGCTTTCAGTTGTTGGCAGATATGACAACTGGACACAAACTTTGCAATATCGCTCTTCATGCAACTCCACCAAAACACATCCCTCAAATCTCTATACAAGAATGGAGGTAAATATAATAGGAACAATTATGAGAATCATCAAGAATCTTCTTTCTTAAGTCATCCACACAAGGCATGCACAACTTACCACACTATCTAAGGCACCATCTCCCCCTTAGAACAAAACCTCCACCTTGCCCTCTCTCACGAAGGAATTCAATTCTAACAAGGAGCGGTCAAAATCTTGCTTTGGTTTTACTTTATCAACCAAGGAAGATTTTGAACCATCAACAACCACAATACCACCATTATCAACCTTTTCCAACTTAACCCCCCAATCTTCCCAACCGGTGGACCTCTCTAGCCACCTCTTTGCCACCATTATCAACATGAGCTAGGCTACCCATAGAAACTCTATTCAAAACATCGGCCACAACACTAGCCTAACCGGGATGATAATACAGACTCATATTATGACCCTTAAGAAGTTCTAACCACCTTATTTGTGTCAAGTTTAGATCTTTTTAAGTGAACACATAGTGGAGGTTATTATGATCAGTAAACACATCAACATGCATTCGATACAAATAATGATGCCAAATTTTCAAAGCAAATACAATGGTGGCAAGTTCAAGATCATAAGTAGGATAATTCTTTTCATTCACTTTGAGTTGTCTAGAAGCATAGGATATCGCCTTACCATTTTCTATCAAAACACAACCTAAACCAATCTAAGAGGCATCACAATACACAACAAACCATTCTAACTCTTCTATTAGAGATAAGATAGGAGCGGAGATAAGCTTATCCTTCAAGATTTGGAAACTCTTTTGACACTCATTTGTCTACACAAACATAGCCTTCTTTTGAGACAACTTAGTTATGGGAGAAGAAATAGAAGAGAACCTATACAGAAACCTTCGGTAGTAACCTACTAAGCCTAATAAACTTCTAATATCCAATGGGGTCAATGGTCTAGGTTAATTTCTAATTCTTTCACATCCTTCTTCTTAGGATCCTCCTTAATACCATCCTGCGACACCACATGACCTGGAAAGGCAACCTCCTTTAACCAGAATTCATATATTTTTATACTTGCCATACAACTACTCTTCCCTTAAGTTTTGCAACACCACCCTCAAATGATCCACACGTTCCTCCTCACTATGAGAATCAATCAAAATATTGTCAATGAAGACCAACACAAATAAATCAAGGTAGGGTTTAAAGACCCTATTCGTAAGATCATTGGTCAATCCAAAAGATATAACCATAAATTTATTATGACTATACCTTTTCTAGAAGGCCATCTTGTGAATGTCGCACTCCCTCGCCTTCACTTGATCATACCTGGATCGAAGATCAATCTTAGAGAAGAAAATAGCCCCTTTAAGTTAGTCAAGTAAATCATCAATCTTTGGTAGTGGGTACATATTCTTGATGGTGACTCTATTAAGTTGCCGATAGTCAATACACATTCTAAAGGACCCTTTCTTATTCTTTACAAACAACACCGATGCACCTGAGGGTGATTGGCTAGGCCTAACAAAGCTCTTCCCCAACAAATCCTTCAATTGATATTTCAATTCCTTCAACTCCACTGGGGCCATACAGTAAGGAGGAATAGAAATGGGTCGAGTGCAGGGAAGGAGGTCTATACCAAAGTCTATTTCCCTTTCAAGAGGAACACCGGGAAGGTCATTTGGGAAGATATTAAGGAACACACTAACCATTGGAATCAACTCTATAGAAAGAACTTTGGACTCCACATCCCTTACCCTTACAAGATGATAGAGACACCCCTTAGAGAAAAACGTTCGGGCTATATTGCGAGATATAATCCTACCCTTGACCACCACATCATGACTCTCCCACTCAAGGATGAGCTCATTTAAGAATTAGAATTTGACCCTATGGGTTCTATAATCAATACAGGTATTATATGGTGTACAACCAATCCATTCCAAGAATGACATCAAAATCAACCATATCCAACTCAACAAAGTCACAATGCAGTATTTTATGCAAGATACAAATAGGACAATTTCTATAGAACTTTTTAGCAATAATAGATGCACCAATAGGGGTAGACTCCTCATAAGACTCACACAACAATTCAGGATCAACTCATCAATAGGGGAAAGAGTGGCACCCGGGTCTATCAATGCATATACATCATAATCAATGACTTTTAATATACTGGTGATGACATAAGGCACCTCATCAACCCCATATCTACCTTCAAGTGCATAGAACCGATTGTGCCTCGGGGCACCAACTTGTTGACCTTCTCTCCCTAAAGGAACCACATTAGCACCACTACTTTGTGGGTGAACATCTTTACCTTTGATTTGATTTTGACGACAATCGACCCTCTTGTGACCCAGTTCTCCACAACTATAGCAAGCATTAGTGTCCTTTAAACATGGGACATCATGGCCTCTACCATATCCTGGGCACATAGGTCAAGGCACCACACCTCCACCTCTTTGGGGCCGTAGGTAGTCATTAGCAAATCTCCAACTAGGAACATGAGAAGGCCCTTGGCATTGGTTAAATTGTCCACCTTTGGGACCTTGGAACTTACCATCAATATGGGCCCTCTTGGACTCATTACTCCTACTCTTTATCACTTCTCCTTGTTCAATTGTTTGGCATAAGTCATCAAGTTGGACAAATCCATATCACTAATCAACATGGTGGTATGACATTCTTCACTCTCAAAATAGGATACACTCATCACAAGCTTATTTATCCTAGACCTTGAGTCGGTAACCAAATGTGGAGCATATTTATTGGATGAATTTGAAAGCATACTCCCTCATACTCATAGAACCTTGAGTTAAATTCATGAACTCTATCAATTTGGCTTCCTCAAGCTCAAGAGAAAGAACTGGTGGAGAAAAGCCGTGTTAAACTCCTTATATACCATATTTGGGCCACCCCCTTGAGTTTGTAAGCGTCCATCTCTGCCTTTTCATCTGACCTCACACCAATGATAGACAACACTATGTATACCTCATCAAAAAATTCTTGAGAGTCCTCATCCACTTTAGACCCATATAACTCTGATGGGTTCATTCTCATAAAGTCACTCACCCGAGATGCTAGAGTAGGCACACGAGGGGCTTGGGCCCCTTGGTTGACTTGATTAGCGACAACTTGAGCTAACAAGGTGAGAGCATCCTGGAGCTCTCCATGAGCCGGTTCTTCCTTGGCTGTGTAGGGTCTTCTTCCTTTTGTGTTAGATAAGTATGTAATTTAAGATGCAAAGAGCTTTGACTCTCTTTGACTCTTTTGATGTTCTATGATATGAAAAATGTCCCATAGCCCTATTTATACCTAGTTACTATTCTTTATCATTATTTTATTACTTTCCCAACCAAGGATGTGTAATGATATGTTAAGAGGCTTGCTTGGGGTCCCTGTGCACCATGTCACATCTACGCCCTAGGCTTAGGTCATGACGAACCTCATCATAGATCTTAGATTCATAGCTCAAAAGATGAATAAACAGTTATACTTTTTATAAAACCCCGACATAGTTCATAGTCAAATTCATGATAGAAGACCTGTATGTAAAATCATCTTAGAAACATGTACTTTAGGTAAAAAGGAAGCTTGGGCACCATGGGTGAAAGGACCCAATGGTTGAAACCCACATACCTCAACTTAGGAGATTTCCTTGATGAATATTAATTGAGAACTTGAAGCTTGAATAAATTTCTTGAATCTGGAAATGAGTTTAGAACACGTGAATTTGGGTGAAATATTTGGCAAAGTATTAGAGAAGGGTTTTTGGTATGTCTTGAATGATATTGACTCAGTATATGTGTTTTTATGCATGAGAAGACTTAAGCCCAAGAGCCCAAGACCTTGGACCAAAATTTCAAAAAAGGTAACAAAGTGAAATGGTCCACGCCCTAGTCAAGTTGCGCCATGTGTACGGATCGATTCTATTTTTCATAAATTTGATACGGCTTCTCTAAATCAGGGTTATAGCCATTTCCTACTGAATTTTACCCCCTGATCACGAATATAAAGTTGGAGTTTTGACATCATATACAGATTTTGAGATATATAAAAATTATGAACTTAGGCATTTCCAAGGCACATTTTCAGGCACTTTTGGGGTCATTTCAATATCTTCCCCTTGGGAACATTCATCCCTAAATGTCAAAGAAATATACATGAAAAAAATAATAAAAAGAATTTTAACCCACACAAGAATGCAACAATGCACTTAAACATCATTTCAAAATCTCGACATGAGTGTCAAAATCACCATAAACTGGTCAACATAAACAGTAATTCAAGCAAATGAAATAAGGGTTGAAACATAATGCTTGAAATCACATAGGGGACTTGAATTAGTACCTTAGACTTGAGTAGAATGGAAGAAGTAGGGATATCACTTTTGCATGTCCGCCTTGACTTCCCACGTAGCACTCTCAACTTGTTGGTATCTCGAAAGGACCTTGATGGAGGCAACATCCCTGTTCCTCAACCTTTTCACTTGTATATCAAAAATTTCTACCGAAACCTCTTCATAAGTCAAATTGTCTTCAACTAAACCCACAACATCAAGAGGTACAATAGCACTTAGGTCACCCACACGCTTCCTCAACATAGAAACAGGGAAGACTGGATGAACCATATTCATGTCATTGGGCAACTGTAACTCATACGCCATATTACAAGTCATCCTTAACACTCTATAATTACCCATAAATATTGGACTCAATTTATCCTTTTTACAAAAAAACACACACCCTTTATGGGTGAGATGTTCAAGTAGAACCAATTAGCAATCTTAAATTCAAGATCCATTATCCTTGCATCGCCAAAGGACTTTTGTTGACTTTGTGCTATTTTTAACCTTTTTCTTATCATCTTCACCTTCTCAATGGCCTTCATAACAAGGTACGGACCCAACAAAGCCATCTCGCCCACTCGAACCATCTAACCGAGGATCTACAACATTTACAATAGAGAGCCTCAAAAGGAGTCACACTAATTCTTGAATGATAACTATTATTTTAAGCAAACTCAATGAGTGAAAGGTGATCATGATAACTACCGTTAAACTATAAAACACAATCTCTAAGCATATCCTAAAGAGTTTTGATAGTTCTTTTAGCTTGGCTATCCGTTTGAGGGTACAAGACCGTACTAAGCTTTACCTAGGTCCCAAGAGCTCTTTGGAGGACCTCTAAAAGTTAGAAGTGAATTGAGCACCACAATCCGATATGATGACAAAGGCACCCCATGCAATCTAACCAACTTATGAATATACAATATAGCAAAATCTTTGGCACCATAAGTAGTTTTAACTGGTAGAAAATGAACCAACTTTGTTATTCTATCAACCACAACCCAAATAGATCCAAAACCCTTTGTAGTCTTAGGCAATCAAACCATAAAATCCATGTTGATTTCATCCCACTTTCAAGTAGGGATCTCTATAACATAGGACAGGCCACCCGACCTTTAATTCTAGGCTTTCACTTATTGACAAATATGATAATTAGATAAAAACTTAGCAATGAGGTGAATAGAATAGGAAGCATTATGTGCCTGACTAAGAATCCTTTCTTTCAAGTCATTTACACTAGGAACACATAACCTACCTTGGTACCTAAGGGCACCATATCCCCCAATGGGAGTAAACCTCCACCTTACTATAACAAGGTGGGGTCAAGATCTTGCTTTGCCTTTACCTCCTCAACCAGTGAAGATTTAGAACCATCAATAACCACTACCCCACCATTGTCAACCTCCTCCAATCTAACTCCCAATCTAGCCAACCAATGGACCTCTTTAGGCACCTCTTTTGCCACTATCATCAACATAAACTAGGCTACACATAGACATTGTACTCAAAGCATTGGCCATAACATTAACCTTTTTAGGGTGATAAACACTCACATCAGAATTCTTGAGGAGCTCTAACCATGTTCTTTGTCTCATGTTAAGTTCTTTTTGAGTGAACACATATTGGAGACACTTATTATCGGTAAACACATAAACATGAACCCTATACAAATAATGATGCCACATTTTTAAAGCAAAAACCACGGTAGCCATTTGAAGATCATAGGTAGGATGATTCTTTTCATGCACCTTAAGTTGTCTAGAGGCATAAGCTATTACCTTACCATTTTGCATTAAAACACAACCCAAACCAATTCTTGAGGCATCACGATACACAATAAACTCTTCTAACCCTTCTGGTAGACAAAAGATAGAAGCGGAGAGAAGCTTATTCTTCAAAGTTTAGAAACTCTTTTCACACTCATTAATCCATACAAATTTACTTGTTTTGGGTCAACTTAGTCGCAGTAGAAGTAATAGAAGAGAAACAACAAACCTTTGATAGTAACCTGCTAAGCCTAAGAAACTTCTAAGTCTAATAGAGTCAAAGGTCTAAGAATATTTATAATTGCCTCCATCGTTTTAGGATCCACCTTAATACCATCACCCAACACCACATGACCTAGAAAGGCAACCTCTTTCAACCAAAACTAACATTTTTCATATTTGACATACAACTTCTCCTCCCTCAAGATTTGCAACACTACCCTCAAGTGTCTAACATGGTCCTTCTCACTATAGGAATAGATTAAGATATCATCGATGAAAACCACCACAAACAAATCAAGGTAGGGTTTAAAGACCCTATTGATAAGATCCATAAAGATAGCCAATGCATTAGTCAAATCGAAGGACATAAACCACAAACTCATAGTGCCCATACCTAGTCCAAAAGGCTGTCTTAGCAATGTCGCACTCCCTCAACTTCACTTGGTGATACCAGGACCAAAGCTCAAATTTTGAGAAGTGACTAGCCCCTTTAAGTTGGTCAAAAAGTTCATCAATCCTTGGTAAAGGATATTTATTCCTTATGGTAACCCTATTAAGTTTTTGGTAATCAATATACGTCCTAAGAGACCCACCTTTATTCTTCACGAAAAACACCAGTGCACCCCAAGGTGATTGGCTAGGACTAATAAAACTCTTCTCCAACAAATTTATCAATCGTTTCTCCAACTTTGTTATATCCCTAAGGTTCATACGGTAATGGGGAATAGAAATCTGTTTAGTATCGGCAAGGAGGTTGATGCAGTAATCTATTTTGCTTTTAGGAGGAATACCGGGAAGTTCACTAGGGATGACATGAAGGAACTCACTAACAACCGGAACTAACTCTATAGGAAGGTCTTTGGACTCAACAATCCTAAACCTCACACAGATTATAGAGATACCCCTTAGAAATTAACTTTTGATCTTTAATGCAAGAAATGAATTCCCCGTTGACCTCCACATCATGACTCTCCCACTCAAGGCTGGTTTCATTAGAAATTAGAATTTGACCCTATGGGTTCTATAATTAATAGAGGTATAATATGCATGTAACCAATCCATCCCATGAATGACATCAAAATTCACCATATCCAAGTCAACAAAATCACAAGGCAATATTTTATGCAAAATGAAAATGGGACAGTTTCTATAGACCCTTTTTACAATAATAGATGCACCAACGAGGGCAGAAACTTCATGGGGCTCACATAAAAATTTAGGTTCAATTTGAATCTTTTTGGCAACAAAAAGAGTAACAAAAGAAAGAGTGGCACGCGGTTTTATCAATCTATACCCATAAAAGTAAAAGATTTTTAACATACTGGTGATGGCATTGGGCACCTCATATACCCTTTGCCTCCTTAAAGAGCATAGAACCGATTGTGCCTTAAGGCACCACTTTATTGACCTCCCCTTCCCAAATGAACCACATTTGCACCCCCACCTTGAGGACAACCATCTCTACCCTTGTTTTGATTGTGAGGACAATCGATCTTCTTGTAACCCACTTCCCCAAAACTATAGTATGCATTAGTGTCCCTCAAACATGGTCTATCATGACCTCTACCACATCTTGGGCACATAGCATTAGGCATCATACCACCACCTCCTTGGGGCCTCGTGTTGTCATTGGCAAACCTTCTAGTATGAGCATTAGAAGAACTTTAGCCTTGACGAAATCAGTCATCCTTGGGACTTTGGAACCTTCCTTTGAAACGGGCCCTCCAAAATGATAAAAATATGGTAAGGACTATTAGCGTAAGTACTATCAAGAGACTAGTGGTTCCTTTGAATGTGTCCAACTTGGTCATAATATTTTTTATTAAGGCTCGTGAGAAGGATAAGGGTGTTCATCCACAACGAAAAGATGCTCAAGCGATTCGAAAGTCTCAATGTGTGCAAAAGGTGTTCTTCCTCAGAATAATAGGTTCTATGAACTACAAGGGAGGCAAGAGGTAGATGAAGAACCATATACTTTAACGGCTATGTTGAAAGTTTTTATTTTGATGTTTTTGTGTTGTTAGATCCAGGTGCCAACTTATCCTTTATGACCCCTTTACTTGCTAAATGGTTCAATTTGAGTCCTGAAATTTTACGTGATCCTTTTTTGTTTCTACTCCTATCAGGGAGTCAAGCGTTGCTAAAAGGGACTGTAAAAATGTTACCATATCTATTAAGCATAAGACCCTTCCATGTGCACTTGTCGAATTATTTATGGTGGATTTTGATGTCATCCTAGGTATGGATGGTTACAAGCCTCCTATGCCACCATAGATTGGAGAACCCAAAAGTTGAATTCCAAACTTCCTATAAACCTATGTTTGAATAGGAGGGTCAAGATTTCATAGTAAAAGATAGGTTCATTTTATACCGTAAGGCCTTTAAAATTATTTCTATGGGGTGTATCTATCATATAGTTAGGGTTTGGATGTGTTATCCAAAGTTCCTTCTCTTGAGTCAATCCTAATTGTCAAAGAATTTTATGATGTGTTTCCCAAAGTCTTCCTGCCATTCCTACTGAAACGGAAATTGATTTTGGCATAATCTCCATCTCTAGATTGAATCTATATCTATTCCACCCTATAGGATGGCATCGACGGAGTTGAAAGAACTTAAGGATCAGATGAAGGATTTATTAGAGAAGTGCTTTATTAGGCCTAGAAAGTCTACTTAGGGTGATCCAGTGCTGTTTGTGAGGAAGAAGGATGTGTCACTCCAAATGTGCAATGACTATCGTCAACTCAGCAAAGTCACTGTTAAGAATAAGTACCCACTTTCGAGGATAGATGATTTATTTGATAAACTACAAGGGGCTAGATAGTTCTCTAAGATCAACCTTCCTTATGAGTATCATCAGTTGCAGGTTAGGGATTGTGATATTCCTAACATAGATTTTAGAACAATGTATGGGCACTTTGAATTCATGGTGATATCTTTTTGGGTTGACAAATGTGCCAGTAATTTTCATGAATCTTATGAATAGGGTCTTCAAACCCTACCTTGTTCTCTTTGTTGTGGTGTTTATTGATAACGTGTTAAAGATGAGAAATTGTATGCAAAATCCAAAATTAAGAGATGAGAAATTATACACCAAATTCAGCAAGTTGAATTCTGGATGAAAGAGGTATCTTTTCTTTTCCATGTGATAACAACCAAAGGTATATGGTTGACCCAAAGAAAAATAAGGCAGTATGAAACTTGCCATGGATCTTAACTCCATCTAATAAAAGTAGTTTCTTAAGTTTGGCAGGTTAGTACCTACAGCTTGTAGAAAGTTTTTTTTTTTTTTACAATTGCATCGACTTTGACCAAATTGACCTAAAAGAAAGTCGTTTATGTGGTCTGATGAATGTGACAAGAGTTTCTAAACTTTGAAAGATAAGTTGATTTTGACACCAATCATGACTCTTCCAGATGGTTTGGATGGTTTTGTGGTATATTATGATACTTCCAGGGTTGGGTTGGGTTGTATGTTGATGCAAAATGACATGGTTATAGCCTATGCTTCAAGACAATTAAAGGGTCATGAATGCAATTATCCAACTTATGACCTTAAACTTGCTGCTGTCGCGTTTTCCTTTAAGATTTGGCAATATTATCTCGGTGAGGTTTATGTTGATGTGTTTACTGACCATAAGAGCTTGTAATATGTGTTTAGTCAAATAGACTTGAATGTAATGCAATGGAGATGGCTTAAACTTCTCAAAGATTATGACATATGTGTTCACTATTATCTTGGGAAGAATGCCAATATGGTAGTCGATGCTTTGAGTAGGATAACCATCGATAATGTAAGTCATGTTAAAGGTGAAAAGAAAGAATCGGTAAAAGAGGTTCACTAATTGGCTAGATTTGGTGTTAGGTTTGGCAACACTAGTGATAGTGGTGTGTTTGTTCTTGATGGGTCACAATCATCCTTGGTTATTGATGAAGTCCACGCAAAACCTTGATCCTGCCTTAGTTAAATTGAAGAAGTTACTTGAAGAGAATAAAGTAGGGGTTTTCTCCTAAGTAGATTTAGTGTCTTTACATACCAAGGTTGGTTATGTGTACCGACTGTAAATGGGTTGAGAACTTTGATCTTGCAAAAAGCCCACAACTCTTCCTATTCTATTCATCTGTGTTTTAACAAAATATATCATGACTAGAAAGAAGTATATTGATGGAGTGATATAAAAAGGGACATAGCCAAGATTGTAGCCGAGTTCTTAAGTTGTCAACAAGTCAAAGCCGAGCATCAACGGCCCGGTGGCCTTGTTCAAGATATCGACATCCCAACTTAGAAGAAGGAAGAAATCAATATAAACTTCATTGTATGGTTGTCTCGGACTTGGAAGTAATTTGCTTCTATTTGTCTAATTGTGTATTGTATGACTAAGTCATCTCATTTCTTAACAGTTAAGACCTCATATAGTACAGAGGATTATGCAAGGTTGTACATTCAAAAGTTAGCCCCATTACACAGGCTTTATTTGTCATTAATATCATATAGTGGTTAGATACTAAAGTAAAATTGAGTACTGCATTTTTTCCATAAACTAATGGTTAGGCAAAATGGACCATCCATACATTGGTGGGTAGGTTGAGAGCTTGCACCTTGGAGTTTTAGGGTATTAAGGATGAGCAGAGGTTTTTAAGGAACTTCGTCCTACGAAATTCAATTAAGGAAATAAATTAAGAAAATACAAAAAAAGGGGGGGTAGTGATTTGTATATAACTTTGGATGAGTTTTCTCTTCTATTTTTTTGTATTTCCTTAGCCGTCTCTTTAAAATTCAAAGTGGATATTCCTGCGCGAATCTCAGCAATTACTTGTTCTGATTCTACATATTGATCGTTCACTTGCCACTAGTTGAGTTTATCTATAACAATATTTACCATACTAGTATCGAAAGGGCCTCATTTGAAATTCATTATGGTAGGCGGTGTAGATCACCAGTTTGTTGGTTTGAGGAAGGTAAAATGGCCTTGTTAGGTCAAGACTTGGTTTTGAAGGCTACAGAAAAGGTGAGGATAATAAGAGATAGATTGAAAATGGCTCAAACCAAAAAAAGGTCATATGAAAATATGAGAAGGAGAGATCTTGATTTTGATATAGGAGATTGGGTATATCTCAAAGTTTCACCCATGAAGGGTGTTGTATGTTTTGGTAAGAAGTTAAATTGAGCCCAAGGTTTGTGGGTCCTTAACAAATTTTATAAAGGGTTGGTAAGGTAGCTTATGAACTCGAGCTACCTAATAAGATAGAGTTGGTTCACCCCATATTCCATTTGTTTATGTTGAGGAAGTGCAAGGTGATCGAAACTACATAGCATCTTTGGACGTTGTAGGTGTTTCGGAGGAAAACCTGACAAATGAAGAAGTTCTGTGGAAATATTGGATAGACAAGAAAAGAAGTTAAGGAAAAAAGATATAGCCTCCATCAAAGTTCTTTCAAGGAATCAACAAGTCGAAAGTGTTACTTGGGAAGCTAAAGCAGACATGAAGAATCTATATCCGTATCTATTCCATTCCACTCAATCCTAAGGTAATAAGTTTATCCTTTATTTGCTGTCAAGTCATGTACTTCATCCCTTTTATGTCATATCGCATACATACATACTAATATGACATGCTTTGATAATGTTTGATGCATAAGTTTGAGAATTCATGAAAATGATGCTTAAGTTGCATTGATGCAGTTATGATAGGTCTAAAATTTGTCTTGTTACTCCATTCAAACGTGTTTCCATCACATTCAAGGATGTATGTTCCCAAGGGGGACATATTGTAACATCCTAGATATTAAACTAATATCCATGTCGTTCCTCATATGCGTATAGGCTCAACCTAATGACTACTAAGGTAGTGGGATCAATTTCTAAAGTATTCAAAGTGTATTACATGTGGTTTGGGGTCATATGGATTCTCTTATGTCGAGCTAAGACCAAAAGGTTTCAATCAAATAAGTTTCGTGTGAATATGTATAAGGATCAATTTGAAAAGGTCATATCTCTTTACACATAATTAAGTAGGTGATCCACTAGCTACAAAATTTTAGGTCTTTGAATTACTTTTGCAATGCATCAAATTTTACCTTATTTTGAGTTCAGAGTAAAAGGTTATGACCATTTTAATGAAGCCTATTAGGGCTGTTAAAAAGGGCAACAGGTAGTTTGACCATCTAACGCATTCAGCATATTGTCGATTTGTCTGCTTAATTGCTCTATAAATTTACAAAATTGTAAAAGAAAGTCATTCTGAAGGTGCCATTTGGCATATCGCTGAATGGTTCAGCGATGGAATCTTTGGACCACCAATTTTGCTATTCGATACATTAAAATGTCATTTTTTGACCATTTAATGATATTTGTACATTCCAAAGAAAGGGGGTTTGACCTGATAAACCCACTTACGCTCTTATAGGTAATCTTATCTCTAATTCCCTCTCAAAATCCTCCTAAATCCTCTCCAAAATCCACTATCTAGTTTCAAGATTCTCAAGAGCTCTCACTGCAATTCAAGAACTCAAGTGAATCCTTCAAGTCTCCTCAAGTTTGCTTCAAGTAATTTCAAGATCTTAAGGTATGTGGGTTTAATTCTTGATTTCCTTTCAACCAAAAAGCCCTCTACGAAAACACAATTTCAAATTTATGAAATTTTCAGTTTTGATTTATGGGTAATTGCATATTAATTGATTTTTATTTTGGTTATGGTTATTCATGCATTCTTATTATTATTTATGAATATTTATCAAGGTTATACATGATTTGATTCAAATATTACTAATTTACATGATTTGACCTAATCTACACTTTCAAACTTGGAACTCTCCTATGGGTTAATATGGTTTTGATCCTCTATTATTTAATTGATTATTTTGAGCTTAATTATGATTTTATTACATGATTTGAAAGCTATTTGACAAGTAATAAAATATGAATTATGTTGATTTATGAATTTCAGATATTGACCTTTATGGCATGCATTTGAGTATATTATTTTGAACAAGGACAAGAACTATAAGCTTGAATTGATATTGGGTGACTCAACACCCACTCTCAATTATCCCAAATTTTTCCTATGGAGCTATTCTTAAGTACAAGTTAAATATGTTTTAACAAGCTAAGACCTTCTCAATTACGTTGATATGTGATTATGCATTGTCTATTTTTGTGAGTTTTTGGCTTAGCACAAAATAAGTTAGGAGTAAGGCTCCATCCAAAGGGTCTTATATAAATCTTCTAAGCACATAACTACATGCCACCATAGGATATTTTGATTTTGTCTTTTTAGGCCTTCTGATTTTGCCTTTTTAGGCCTTTTGGCTAGTGGACCCATCTATTATTTCCATTTTCAGAGTTTACCTTGGTAACTAGTCTCAATTGTTTGCTAGTGCAGAGTATAACATTGGAATTTCATATTATAGCTCATATGGTTTTTTCGGTTACAGTTTCATTTTCACACGTATTTGCTTATGCATTTCCTTTGCATTATAATGGCATTTTCTACACTTTATTTTGAAATTTATTACATCATTATACATTAAGAATTTGGGAATATCTGGTATATTCTTTGTCATTATATTTAATTCTAGCATTGCATAACTGCATACTTAGTACATTATAAAGTATTAACTACATTTTGCCTACATGCTTATAATCATGTAGGGATAGGTAAACTACCTTATCCTCCTTATGGCAAGGTTAATCATGAAGACTTTGAGCTTTGGTGAGTTCCCATTCACTGGGAATGAAGCCTTTATCTTCTAGCTTTACTTTTGATATTTCAGACACGTTATGTATTTTATTCTAAGACTTTGTATTGAGGGGTCTAGACTTGTGTTTTGGGATTCATTTATTGTTTTTTGTTTAGACGTGTGTTCGGACTACTGCTTCACTTTGATTATGTCATGAAATATTGAGTTGAGCTTCAAGTTTTAGCTATGATTGTTCCTTAGTCTCATTTTCCATTTAATATTGTCACTCATCTATTATTCATTATTTGAACCTATAAAGTACATGTATGATCTAAGAGCCTTGTTTGGGGACCTACCATGACCTGGACCTAGGTACTAGAATGTGACATAGCGAATGGGAAACCCGAAAGGACCCCAAATAAGCCTCTTATCATATGATTACACATCCTTGGTCGGAAGAAATGAAGAACCAACAATAGATAGAAAAAGGAAAGATACGGGGCTAAGGAACATCTTTGATACCATAGAAACATAACAAGCCAATAGTTTAGCTTTAACATATCATATGGTTCCAACAAAAATCTAATACATGCACAGGAGTGGGGGCTAAGACAACTTTCTAGGATCACCCTCATGGATATAAGTTTTCAATGTAAAAACACTCAATACATAGCATAAATCAAGAGAAGTATGTCCTCTTAGCTGATGACTTACCATCTTGCTTGAGAGAAATCATACTTGCCATGTGGAGGACCAAGATGATCAAGTGGGGCTCTAATTCGCACATCGTAACATCATGTAGGCATATAGTATGCATTAGTATGTTTAAATTTACTAAGTATGTGGGGCGTAACGTAACAATAGATAGGTAACATAGGCAAAATGCAATATCATAGGCAATGGATAGCATAATAACAATATGAAATGTATGAATGATGCTTGAAGTAAAACATGCTTATATAGAACATGTTACATGTGTAGGAAGAGACCATATTCATAGATCAAGTCACTTAGTACTTGGAATACAAGGTAAACTACTCCTTGGAGGTGTTTGAGGTATCAACCCCTCAACTTGGTTAATGTGTTTGCCACCCCCTATCAAGGTGTTTGAGGTATCAACTCCTCAACTTGGTTAATGGCTTTACCACCTTCCATCAAGGGGTTTGAGGGACAAACCCCTCAACTTTGTTAATGATTTTATCACCTCCCATGAAGGTATTTAAGGTACCAACCTCTCAACTTGGTTAATGGGTTTACCACCTCCCATCAAGGTGCTTGAGGTATCAACCCCTCAACTTGGTTATGCTCAACTTGCAAAACTAGAGATAACTTTCATGAAATCAACAGACATATATACATTTCTTTCATCATCATAATTTCTTTCAAGTTATAGGTCATGCAATGGATCATCAATGACTCGAGAATCCAAAACTGAATATTTTATCAAACACTTAGTGGGTGGGTGATGCTAGTGTAAAATCATGCAATTGAAGAATTAAATCATGCTTTGAAACTTAAAGTAAATCAACCCACCAATACTTGGTAATACCCTCATGCAATATATATTGAAACCATTCATCAAATCTCAAGATAGATCATGGATTCAAAGCTCAAAACATGATCAAAAAGTCACACTTTTATGAAACCCTAACATAGTTCATAGTCAAAATTATAGTAAGTAAGACCCATGAGTGAAATAATATAAAAACATGAAATTTATGTAAAAGGGAAGTTTGTGCTGAAACAACCCCAAAAATTGCCCTAAAATGTGCCTTGGAAGTTCCTGGAATTGTAATTTCCATGTATCTCAAAATCGGTGCACGATATAGAAAAATCTAACTTCATATTCTTTTGTAGGGGGTCAAAATAAGGGGAGAAGGGTATAACCTCAATTTAATAGCGAATGATTAGCAATTATGAAATTTCAAGAATGCAATTTCCATTGTCAAATCTACGTCGCTTCCACTATGTGCCACAATACAAAAAATGGACTACTTTTTTTTAACTCGGTCCAAAAATTTAAAGTCTTGAGCCTAAGTGTTCCCAAATGTGAAAATGCATATACTTAACCATTTTCACCCTAATATCATCCTAAATATTTCCCCATACTCACTCAAATACTTAGCAAAATTTTGCACTCTTAAACTCAAGACTCAAAACCCTTTTCGGATCTCACAGTTCTTATTCAAGCTTCAAGTCTCCATCTCCAATTTTCATCAAGTTCATCTCCAAAGATAAAGTATGTGTGTTTCTTTCATAGGTCACTTTCACCCATGATACCCAAGAACATTTTACTAAAAGTTGCATGATTTAAAGTTAATTTATTTATAGGTCTTATCTATTATGAAAATCACTGCACACTATGTTCGGTCTATGAAATTGTGACTGTTTTACTATGTGTGGAGCTATGAAGCAAGGGTCTATTGTGACTATTGATGAAAGGCATTGATGTATATTGTTTGAGGGTGTTAACAAGTATTTATTGATGGTTTTACACTGATGGGAGGTTAGTACTCTATCAACCTCGGTGGGGTTTGTACTTTTTCAACCTCGATGGGGGGTTAGTACACTATCAACCTCGGTGGGGGGGTGGGGGGGTTTGTACTCTATCAACTTCATGCGACTATACAAGGGAATGGTAGGCCTTATCTTGTACCAACATAGTCACTTGATACACTCAAATTATGATCTTTCTAAGCATGATTTTACTTCAAGCATCATTCAAACATGTCATATTGCTAGTATGCTATTCATTGCTTATGATTATGCATTTTGCCTACAATGTCTACCTCTTGTTGCATTGCATCCAAACATAATAATGCATACTCTATGCCTACATGATTTCACCATGTATGGACTAGCGCACTGCTTGATTATTCTCCTCCCCCCTTATGGCTAGTATGACTTCTATCAAGCTTGTTGGTGAGTCTTCCATTCCGGGGACGTTAGTTAAGATCTCTTGCTATGTATTAAGACTTTTGCTTTGACTTATGTATTGACAATGAGGTTGAGCCCGATTGCTTTGTCTTGGTTCCCGCTCTTATCTATGTAATAAAGGTGGTGTTGTACATATTATGTACCTATGCTATAAGCTTTGACTCTATTGACTCATGATGTTCATGATATGGAAGTAACCCTTAGTCCCTACTCCCCTTGTTTACATTTATCTCTTATTGTCATTCTAATTGTTTCAGTGACCAAGGATGTATAATGATAGGCTATGAGGCTTGTTTGGAGTTCCTTTGGGTTCCCCATTCGTCGGTCACGTCTAGGCCCTAGGCTTGGGTCATGATATGATCACCATAGGTGGAATGACCCAATGGTTGAAACCCACATACCTCAACTTAGGAGAATTCCTTGATGTATATTGAGATGAGAACTTGAAGATTGAGTGAATTCCTTTAGATCCGGAATAAGCTTTGGCACTTAAATTTTGAGTGAAATATTTGTCTAAGTGTTTGAAAGAGTATTGGGGAAAGTCTTGCATGATATAGTGTTGAAATATGGCTAAGTGTAGGTGTTTTTACACATGGGAATGCTTAGGCACAAAACCCAAAAGCCTTGGACTGCAGTGGGAAAACTAGTAACAATTATACAGGTCTGCAGCGGGTTTGTATTACAGTACCATCTCGCTCCCCTACTGTTTTGCACAAACGTAGGAAAATCAAATTCTACTACGGTTGCTCTAAAATTAGGGTTAGACCCATTTCCTACTCAATTTTTCCCACTGAATAAGAATATGATATTGGATTTTTGATACCACACATAGATTTTGAGAATATGGAAATTACAATTTTGGGCACTTCTAAGGCATATTTCGGGGGATTTCTTTGGGGTCATTTCAATATCTTTCCCTTACGAACATTCGTTCCCGAATACCAATGAGACGTATATAAGAAGAGTAATCATGAAGAAATCATCCCCATAAAGAATACAATAATGCACTTAAACATCATTTCAAAAATCTTAACATAAGTGTCAAAATCACCATGAAATTTTCAAGATAAAGATGAATGCATGCAAATGAGATAAACGGCTGATACATGAGACATGAAATCATATAGATGACTTAGAATTAGTACCTTAGGCTTGAGTAGAATAGAAGAGATAACTATATTACTTTTGTATGTCTGCCTCAGCCTCTCACATAGCACTTTATACTTGTTGATTACTCCAAAGGACCTTAAAGGAAGTCATATCCTTGTTACTCAACCTCATAACTTGGCTATCCAAGATCTCTACTAGAACCTCTTCATAAGTCAAATTGTCTTCAACAACACCCACAACATCAAGAGGTACAATAGCTCTAGGATCACCTACAAACTTCCTCAACATTGACACATGGAAGACTTGATGAACCAAGTCTATTTCGCTAGGCAACTCCAATTTGTAGGCCACCTTACCAATCCTCCTCAACACTATATAAGGACCAACAAATCTTGGACTCTATTTACCCTTCTTACAAAAATGAACCACACCCTTCATGGGTAAGACCTTAAAATAGACCTAATCACCAACCTTAAATTCAAGATCCCTTCACTACACATCGACAAAGGACTTTTGACGAATTTGGGCTATTTTCAACCTTTCCCTAATCAACCATACCTTCTCCATAGCCTCCATAACCAGATTCGGATCCAACAAAGCTTTTTCCCTTCCTCAAACCATCTGACTAGGGACCTATAACATCTTCCATAGAGGGCCTCAAAAGAAGCAATACAAATGCTAGAATGATAGCTATTATTATGATCATACTAAATCAACGGAAGATGATCATCTCAACTACCCTTAAACTCCAAAACACAAGCTCTAAGCATACCCTCAAGAGTCTTGATAGTTCTTTTGGCTAGTCCATCCATCCGAGGGTTAAAAGCTATACTAAGCTTTTCCTTAGTACCTATACCTCTTTGGAAGGACCTCCAAAAGTATGATATGAATTGAGCACCACGATCCAATATGATAGAAAAAGGCACCTCATGAAATCTAATGAACTTATCAATATCATAATCTTCGGTACCATATGTAGTCTTAACCGGTAGGTAATGAGCCAACTTTGTCATTCTATCAACCATAATCCAAATAGAATCAAATCCCTTTCTAGTCATAGGCAATCTAACCAGAAAATCCATATTAATTCCCTTCCATATCCAAATGGGAACCTTTGTATCTTCGATTAGGCCACCCGAACTTTGATGTTTTGCTTTGACTTGTTGGCAACTATGACAACCCAATACAAATTTGGCAATGTCTTTAGTCATACCTCCCACCAAAACACATTCGTCAAATCTCTATACGTTTTTGTTAAACCAAGTTGAATAGAATAGGAAGAATTACGAGCCTCATCAAGAATCTTCTTTCTCAAGTCCTCCATAAAAGGCACATACAACTTACCTTGGTACCTAAGGGCACCATCTCCCCCTCGGAGAAAACCTCCACCTTACCATCTCTCACCAAGGCCTTCAATTCTAACAAGGAGGGATCAAGATCTTGCTTTACTTTTACCTCATAAACCAAGGAAGATTTTGAAACATGAACAATGATAATACCACCATTATCAACCTCTTTCAGCCTAATTCACAATCTACCCAACCGATAAACCTCTCTAGTCACCTCTTTGCACCCGTCAACAACATGAGCTAGGCTACCCATAGACACTCTAATCAAAGTATCAGCCACAAATTAGCCTTACCGGGGTGATAATGCACACTCATATCATAATCTTTAAGAAGCTCTAACAACCTTTGTTGCCTCAAGTTGAGATCTTTTTGAGTGAACACATATTAAAAATTCTTATGATTAGTAAACACATCAATATGCACCCCGTACAATTAAAAATGCCAAATTTTCAAAGCAAAAACCACGGAAGCTATTTCAAGATCATGGGTAGGATAATTCTTTTCATGCACCTTGACTATTCTAGAAGCATAGGCTATCACCTTACCATTTTGCATCAAAACACAACCCAAACCAATTTGTGAGGTATCACAATACATAACAAACCCTTCCAAATCTTCTAGAATTGACAAGATAGGAGCAGAGACTACTTCATCCTTCAAGGATTGGAAACTCTTTTCATATTCAGCGGTCCACACATACTTAGCCTTTTTTTGGGTCAACTTAGTCATAGGAAAAGGAATAGAAGAGAACCCATTTACAAACGTCCAATAGTAACCCGCTAAGCCAAAAAATCTTCTAATATCCGATGGCATCGGTCTAGGCTAATTTCTAATCACCTCTATTTTCTTAGGATCCACCTTAATACCATCCCCTAACATCACATGACCTAGAAAGGCAACCTCTTTCAACCAAAATTCACCTTTTACTTAGCATACAACTTCTCTTTCGTCAATTTTTGTAACACCATCCTCAAATGAGCCACATGTTCTTCCTCACTGTTGAAATAGATCAAAATATTATAGAAGAAAAGCACCACAAATAAATCAAGGTAGGGTTTAAAGACCCTATTCATAATATCCATGAAGATAACTGGTGCATTGGCCAACCCAAAAGACATAACCATAAATTCATAATGCCCATACCTAGGCTGAAAGGCTATCTTGGGAATATCACACTCCCTCACCTTCGCTTGATGATATTCGAACTATAGATCAATCTTAAAGAAGTGATTAGCCCCTTGAAGTTGGTCAAATAGATCATTAATCCTTTGTAGAGGATACTTATTCTTTATGGTGACTCTATTAAGTTGCCTATAGTTAATACACATTCTAAGAGAACTATTCTTCTTCTTTACAAATAACATCGGTGCACCCAAAGGTGATTGGCTAGGCCTAATAAACACTTCTTAAACAAGTCCTTTAACTGCTCTTTCAACTCTTTCAAGTCCGTTGGGGCAATGCAGTAGGGAGAAATAGAAATAGGTTGAGTGTTGGGAAAGATGTCTATGCAAAAATCTATTTCTCTTTTGGGAGGAACACTGGGAAGGTCACTAGGAAAGACATTTAGGAACTCATTAACCACCAGAACCAACTCTACGGGAATGACTTTAGACACAACTTCCCTAACCCTCACAAGATGATAGAGATACCCCTTAGAGATCAACCTTTGGGCTTTAATGCAAGAACTAAACCTACCTTTGACCATCATATCATGACTCTCCCACTCAAGGATAGGTTCATTTGGGAATTGGAATTTGACCCTATAAGTTCTACTATCAATAGTGGTATAATATGCATGCAACCAATCCATTCCAAGAATGACATCAAAATCGGCCATTTCCAACTCAACAAGATCATAAGGCAAATTTTTATGCAAGAACCAATGGGAAAATATCTATCGATATTTCTAGCAATAATAGATGCAACAATAGGAGTAGACACCTCATAAGACTCACACAACAATTCGGGTGTAACATGAAACTTTTTGGCAACAAAAGTAAGAGTGGCACCTGGGTCAATCAATGCACACATTAAAGACTTTAACATACCGGATGTGACATTGAGCACTTGTCTATCCCTTGCTTCCGTTGAAGAGCATAATAACATTAGGCCTTAAGGCATCACCTTGCTTGGCCACCTCTTCCCTTAAGAACCACATATGCTCCTTGTGGGTGAACATCTCCTCCCTTGTTTTGATTGCGAGGACAATTAACCTTCTTATGCCACTTTCCACCACAATCGAAACAAGCATTGGTGTCCCTCAAACATGGGCCTCTATGTGCTTTAGAACATTTTAGGGATATAGCATTAGGCGCTACACCACGATCACCTTGGACCCTTGGGTAGTCATTAGCAAACCTTCTGTTAGGAGCATGAGAAGAACTTTGGCCTTGATGAAATCGTACACTTTTAAGACCTTGGAACTTACCATCAAAATGGGTCCTTTTGGCCTCACCACTCCTTTTCCTCAACCACTCCCCCTCTATTTGTTTGTCATATGTCATTAGGCGGGATAAATCCATGTGACTAATCGACATAGCAGATCGACATTTCTCATTCACCAACTTGGATACATCCATCATAAATTTGTTGATTATAGACCTTGCATCAACAACCAATTGTGAAGATTTTAGAGAGTTGGTTGAACATAATTCTCACACTCATATATCCTTGCTTCAAATTCATGAATTCTAATGTTTTGGCCACCCTAAGATCAAGTGGGAAGAACTGATTAAGAAATGCCACCTTAAATGACTCCTATAGAACCATGTTGTTCTTCCCTTTCTCCTTGCTCAATTGAGTATACCATATTTGATCCATCCCCTTGAGTTGGTAAGCCGCCAACTCCGCCTTCTCCTCCGACCTAATACCTATAACAGCCAACACCTTGTACACCTCATCACTAAATTCTTGAGGTCCTCATCCACTTTAGACCCATAGAACTCTGGTGGGTTCATCCTTATCAAGTCCCTCACTCAAGATGCCGGAGTAGGAGCATGAGTGGTTTGGGCCCATTGATTGACTAGAGTAGTCATTTCTTGAGATATCATGGTGAGAGCATCCTAGAGCTCTCCACGAGCCGCTTGTTGTTCAGGTGTGTGGGGTCTTCTTCCTGTTATGTTAGGAATGCTCTATAAATGGCAAAGAACATTCGCTAGAGGGGAAACATTACCTAACATCAATAGCATGACATAGATCAAGAAAAAGGGAATTATTTCTTAAAACATCTCATAGCCTCTAACTCATAGTTGAGGTAGACAATACAACCAAGAATAAGAGTTGAATTGATGTAGTATGTTGGATGTCGATGACCATTAACAACCAAGTGCTTTGATAACAAGTTTAGCACAACCCAGACATAGGGCCTAGAGATGACAAGTGGAATGGGGAACCCGAAGGGATCCCATACAATCCACATAGCATATCGTTATGCATTCTTGGTTGCTAAAGCAAGATAATGCATTATAAGAAACATAAACAAGAGGAAATTGGGGACTATAGGAGATAGACTCATATTTAAATAGCTTGAATAACAAGTGAGTCAAAGTTTAAGAATAATAATATTTGTCCAACAACACCTCTAACATAGAACATAGCGAGGGCCAAGACAAGCAATCAGGCTCACCCTCATAGTCAAGGTATACAAAAAAGAAAAGATAGTCTTCAATGCATAGCATATGAACACAAATATTACCCTCAAACATGAGGACTCACCAACTAGCTTGAATGGAAGCAACTAACCGCGTGAAGGAAGATGATGACCAAATGGAGCTCTGGTTCCAACATGGTAACATCAAGTAGTCATAGAGTATGTGCTAGTACATTTGAATGCACTAAGTATATAGGATGCACTGCAACAAGAAATAGGCAGCATAACTGAGATGCATAAACGTACACAATAGGTAGCATAGTAATGATATGACTTGCATAAATGATGCTTGAAGTAAAATCATGCTTATATACATCATAATACATAAGTACAAGGAGACCATCATCATAGGCCAAGCAACTAGTGCTTAGAATCCAATGTTTGGCACACTCTTGGAGGGTGATCAAGGTATATACCCTTAATTGGTAGATGAACACACACCCTTCATCAAGGTGGCCAAGGTATCAATCCCTCAACACTGGTTAATGGACATCCCTCCCTGCATTTAGATGGCCAAGGCATCACCCCCTTGCTAGTTAATGAACATCCCACCCTCCATTTAGGTGGAAAAGGCATCAATCTCTTGTCAGTTAATAGACACCACACCCTCTAATTAGGTGGTCAAGGTATCAACCCCTGATCGGTTAATGGACATCACACCCTCCAATTAGGTAGTCAAGGTATCAACCCCTTACTGGTTTATGGAAATCACACCCTCCAATTAGGTGGTCAAGATGTAGCACCCCCTCAAAAATGGTATGGTCATTGTATAATAACGTGCATACTTCTCAAAAATATGACTCATATAAACATTCATTTCATCATCATAAAGTCATTCAACTCATGAGACATGCTTTAGACCTTCAATTTAGAAAGAAACTACGTCCGGACATTTTATCACACACTTAAAATATGTGCAATGGGGTACAAATAATGCAATTTAGAGATGAAATCATGCAACAAAAACCATTGTTAAACCATCAATCAACACATTGCAACACACCCAAGGCACTCACGTCAAAACCCTTCATCAAATCCAACAATAGATCCAAGATTTCAAGCTCAAAATATGCCAAAACAACCATACGTTCATGAACTCAAATTACTGTGCAATAAATTTCTTAATATACAAGACCCACATGTAAAATTAACTTTAAATCATGCAAGTTGAGTAAAAAGGAGATTAGGATACCATGGTTGGAAGAACCCAATGGCCAAAACCTACATACCATAGCTTAGAGATGAACTTGATGTAGATTGAGAATGGAGACTTGAAGCTTGGAGGAGAACCTTGAAAGAAAACCTTAGCTTGGGATGAGGTTTTGAGACTTGAATCTTGAGAGAAAATATAGGACTAAAGGTTCGAGTGAGTATTGGGAAATGTTTAGTGTGATATGAAGGTAAAATAAGGCTAAGTATAGGTAAAAACACATTTGGAAACACTTATGCCCAAGATCCCAAAGCCATGGATCAAGACAGAAATCACTGGCAGAAAATTACACTGGTCCATGATTAGGACCTGCCGTGAACGTAAAATTAACACATCTCCATGACAGCATGGACAGTTGCGCATCATGGTGCTGTCGCGAATTATCTCTAGAAATAAAATTTTTGGAAATTTAAAATTGTGATTCGATTACTTAAAATTTGACGTTTGAAACTTTTTTACCTAATTATGACCCCCTTAACACGAATATGAAATCAGACTTTTGAAATAATAAATAAATTTTGAGATATATAGAATTTAAAATTTCAGGCATTTCGAGGCACATTTTTCGAAACTTTTGGGGGTTATTTCAATATTTCCCCCTTGGGAACATTCATCCCTGAATGTAAAAGAGACGTACATGAAAAGAATGATCATAAATAAACCATCCCCAACTAAAATGCAATATTATATTTAAAACACCATTTTCAAAATCTCAATATACTTTTAAAAATCATCATGAACTTGTCAACATAAACATGAATGCATGTGAATGACATAGGGCTGAAACATAAGACTTGAAATCATAGAAATAGACTTGGCGTGTTATCATAAGCTTGAATTGAATGAAAGAGTTATGAGTATTGCTCCTCCCATGTTTGCACCGACTTCCCAAGAGACTCATATAAATAGAAGACTCCACCAAAAGGGCCTTGGCGAACACTATATTAATATTTGTTAACGTGTTCACTCATCCATCCACACCTCTACCAGGACATTCTCCTAAGTCAACGTATACTCCATATCACCCACCATCTCAAGGGGCCCTATACTACTAGAGCCACCAACACATTTCCTCAACCTAGAATCATAAAGAACCGAACAAATCATAATGATATCCCTTAGGCTAATCCTATCCATATGCAACCTTACCAACTTCCTCTATACTCTAAAAAGACTCACAACCAAAACTTACTTATCAATATTAACCACACCTATGTAACTTGTTTCTGCAAGCCACCATCTCCCCCTTAAGATATAACCTCCACTCTACTATCTTTCCACCCAAAACTGCCAACTCTAATAAGGCAAAATCAAGGCCTTGCAAGAACTAGACCTCCTTAACCAAAGAAGATTTGAAACCACCAAGGATGCTATACTACCATTTTCAACTTCCCTCAACCTAACTTCTAATCTAATCAATTGATGGGCCCTACTAGTCTTCTCTTTGCTACCATTATCCACATATACTAGGCTACCCATAGGCACCCTACTTAAAGCACCCACCACAATATTAGCCTCAATTGCAAAATAATGCACACTCATACCATAATCCTTAGGGAGTTCTAACCACTTTCTTGTTCTCCATAATACATACCTATCATATTTGTCAAACAACCTCTCATCCGTCAAGATTTGCAACACTATCCTAAAATGATTCACAAGCTCTACACAAATCAATACCTCATCACTAGAGACAACCAAAAACATATCAAGGTAGGTTTTAAGACCCTATTCATGAGACCTATAAACATGACTTGTGCAGTCAACCAAACATCTCCAACAATATTCAGAATGCTCACTCCTAGTCCAGAAACACACTTAAGGATATCACCTACCCTCATCCTCACTTGGGGACAAAACGTAAAACAAAGATCAATCTTAGAGAAGTGACTTACCTATTGTAGTTGACCAAATAGATCAACCATCCTCAACCATCTTATTACAAACTTACGGGTTCCATACTCAATGGAAACATGCTCTGCAAGTAGCCCAAACTATTCCAAGACATCCAACACATCAAGCTTAGTTTAACCAAGATCACAAGACAAGACTTTTATGCAATAGGAACATCGGGTAACCCTTAGAGATCAATTGAACCTTAAAACAAGAATAGACCTACCTCTTTTTCTACCACTTGATAACCCCCCACTCAAAGACGGGTTCATTAGGGAGTCAAAATCTAACTTTACGAGTCCTACCACCAAAGGGGACACAACATACATGCAACTATTCAATTCCAAGTACAACATCAAAATCCACCACATCAAATCCAACAAACCACTAGGCAAGATCTAATGCAATATAAACATGGAATAATACGTATGGACTTTCTAGCAACAATATACTCAATAAAGAGGTAGACACTAAGGGTTGACATAACAACCCGGGGAACACAAGAAGCCACTACCAACCAAAAGAATAAAGAAAAAGACAATGGCATACCGGACCTGACAATGCATATACATCTAAGTCAAGGAAACTTTAATATACCGGTAGCAACATCGGGCACCCCATCTGCCTCTTGCCTCCTTTGAAGACCATAGAATTGATTGAGTCTTAGGGAACCCCCTTGATCAACATCACCACTCTTACCCTTGTTGCACTTACGAGGATAATCATTTATCTTATGACCAATCACCCCACATTTATAACAAACATTGGTACCTCTCAAGCATGGGTTATCATGGCATCTATCACACCTTGGGCATCTAGCATAAGGCACCATAACCATTCTTTCCTTAGGACTCCGAAACTTCCCTTCAAAATGGGCACTATTGGCCTCCTTACCCCTATTTTTCATCATATTTTTTCCTCCAATTGTTCAGTATATATCATTAACTAGGACAAATCTGTGTTACCAATCAACATAGTAGATCAACATTCCTCACTCACCAAGTTGGAGATACCTATCATGAATTTATTCATCCTTGTCCTTGCATCGGACACCAATTGAGTAACATATTTTGAAAGTTGGGTGAATTTTAGGGCATACTCCCTCACCCTCATATCACCTTATTTCAAGTTCACGAACTCTACCAATTTAGCCTCCTTAAGGTAAAATGGGAAAAATCGATTAAAAAAGGCCACTTTGAACTCCTCCCATAGAACCACATTATGATTTCCTTTCTCTCCCTTCCATTGATTGTACCATATTTGGTCTACCCCTTTCAGTTGTTACGCTGCCAACTCCGCCTTTTCATTTGGCCTAACACCCATGATAGTCAAAATCTTATAGACCTCATCAATGAATTCTTGTGGATCTTCATCTACCTTTGACACTTAAAACACTGAGGGCTTCATCCTCATGAAGTCCCTTACCCTAGCTCCTGGGGTAGTAGTATGATGGGCTTGGGACCCTTGGTTGACTTTGTTGGCCACAACTTGGGCAAGCATAGTGAGGGCATCCTGGAACTCACCATTGGTAGGTTGCTTCTCTTGAGTTTGGGCCCTTCTTCCTCGAGTGTTAGACATGATCTAGCATAGCAAAGACCAATCATTGTAGGGAAACTTACTTCAACTCTATAGCACGACTTACAACATAAAGAAGGGAAACTTTTCCTAAAACATCTCATAGCCACCTACTCATAGTAATAGTGCACAACACAACCATGAATAAGATAATAATCGATGTGGTGTGTTGTACTCCATGGATCTATCAACCTAGTGCTCTGATACCACCTTTGTCACGATCGAATCCTAGGGCCTCGATGTGACTGGCAAATGGGAAACCGCAAAGGAATCTTAAACAAGCCTCATAGCATATCATTATAAATCCTTGGTCACGAAAGTAACATAGTTCATCATAAGAAACATAAACAAGGGGAAATTGGGGACTATGGGAGAAAGACTCATATTTAAATAGCCTGAATAACGAGTAAGTCAAAGCTCAAGCATAATATGTAGTTGTCCAACAACACCTTTAACATAGAATATAACAGGGGACAAGACAAGCAACCGAGCTCACTCTCATAGTCAAAGTATACCAAAAAGGAAAGATAATCTTTAATACATAGCTTATGATCATAGATATTTCCCTCAGACATGAGGACTCACCAACTAGCTTGAATGGAAGCAACTAGCCACGTGGAGGATGATGATGACCAAATGGAGGTCTTGTTCCTACATAGTAACATCATATAGGCATAGAGTATGCATTAGTACATTTGAATATACTAAGTATATAGGATGCAATGCAACAAGAGACAGGCAGCATAGTCGAGATGCATAAACATACATAATGGATAGCATAGTAATAATATGACATGTATGAATAATGCTTGAAGTAAAATCATGATTATATAAATCATAATACATAAGTAGAGGGAGACCATCAACATAGACCAACCAAAAAGTGCTTAGAATCCAAGGTCTGGCACCCCTTGGAGGGTGATCAAGGTATATACCCCTTAATTGGTAGAGGAACATCACACCCTTCATCAAGGTGGCCAACGTATAAACCTCTTAAAAATGATTAATGGACATCCAACCTTCTATTTAGGTGGCCAATGCATCAACTCCTTGAAGGTTAATGGACATCCCACCCTCTATTTAGGTGGTCAAGGCATCAACCTCTTGCCGGTTAATAGACATCACACCCTCCAATTAGATGGTCAAGGTATCAACCCCTTATCAATTAATGGACATCACCCCCTCCACATAGTTAGTCAATGTATCAACCCCTTAGTGGTTAATGGACATCACACCCTCCAATTAGGTGGTCAAGGTGTAGCACCCGCTCAACATTGGTATGGTCATTGTATAATAACTTAGATACTTCTCATAAATATAACTTATATAAACATTCATTTTATCTTTATAAAGTCATTCAACTCATGAGGCATGCTTTAGACCTTCAATTCCTCAACAAACCACGTTCGGACATTTTATCAAACACTTTGGGGGTATGCAATGGGGGTACAAAACTATGCAATTTAAAGATGAAATCATGCAAGAAAAACCATTGTAAAACCATCAACCATCACCTTGCAACACCTCCAAGACATTCACATCAAAACCCCTTATCAAATCCAAATTTTGATCTAAGATTTAGAGCTCAAAAAAAGCTAAAACAATCATACTTTCATGAACTCAAATCACTATGCTATAAATTTCTCAATATACAAGACTTGGAAGCAAATCATATTTAAATCATGCAAGTTGAGTAAAAAGAAGATTAGGGCATCATGCGTGGAAGAACCCAATGGCCAAAACCTACATACCTTAACTAAAATATTATTGGGGATGGAGACTTGATGCTTGGAGAAGAACCTTGAAGGAAAACCTTGCTTGGAATGAGGGTTTGAGACTTCAATATTGATAGAAATATAGGACTAAGGGTTCGAGTGAGTATAGGAAAATATTTAGGGTGATATGAGAGTGAAATAAGGCTAAGTATAGGTAAAAATACATTTGGGAACACTTAGGACCAAGATCCCAAAGCCTTGGATCGAGATAGAAATCACTAGCAGGAAAATACACAAGTTCACAATCGGAGCTTTTGTGGAGGCCAAATTAAAACATGTCCATGATAGTTGCGCATTGCGGTTCCATTGCATATTGTTTCGAGAAAAATAAAAATTTTGGAAATTTGAAATTGTGATTTGAATGATCTAAAATCAGGGTTAGACCCTTTTCCACCTATGTTTGACCCCTTGAACATGAATATGAAGTTAGATTTCTGAAATAACAAACAAATTTTTAGATATATGGATTTAAAATTTTGGGCATTCTAAGTCAAGTTTTCAGGCACTTTTTGGGGTCGTTTCACATAACAAGCCAACAATATGGCTTTAACATATCATAAGGTTCCAACAACACCTCTAATACATCGACAGGAGTAGGGCCCAAAACAAGATTCTAGGATCATCCTCATGGTTATAAGTTTCCAACATAAGTATTGTCAATACATAGCATAAATCAAGAGAAGTATGTCCTCAGAGTTGAGGACTTACCAACTTGCTTGAGAAAAATCGTACTAGCCAAATGGAGGACGAGGATGATCAAGTGGGTCTCCTGTTCCTATATGGTAACATCATATAGGCATAGCATATGTATTAGTACGTCTGAATATACTAAGTATCTAGGATATAATGCAACAAGATAAAGGAAACATAGGCAAAATGCAATATCATAGGCAATGTATAGCATAATAATATATGACATGTATGAATGATTATTGAAATAAAACATGCTTATATAGAACATATTACATGTGTAGAAAGAGACCATCTTCATTGACCAAGCCACTTAGTACTTGGAATCCAAGGTAAACCACTCCTTGGAGGTGTTTGAGTTATCAACCCCTCAACTTGGATAATAGGTTTGCCACACCCCATAAAGGTGTTTGAGGTATCAACCCCTAAACTTTGTTAATGGGTTATACCACCTCCCATCATGGTGTTTTAGGTACCAATGCCTTAACTTGGTTAATGGGTGAACCACCTCCCATCAAGGTGTTTGAGGTACATACCATTCAACTTGGTTAATGGGTTTACTACCTCCCATCAAGGTGTTTGAGGTATCTACCCCTCAAGTTGATTATGGTTAACTTGCAACACCTAAGAATCCTTTCATGAAATCAAAACACAAATATAAATTCCTTTCATCATCATAAAGTCATTCAAGTCATAGTCATACAATAGATCATCAATGACTCAAAACTCCAAAACCAGACATTTTATCAAACACTTTGTGGGTGCGTAACTATAGTGTAAAACCATGAAATTTAAGAATGAAATCATGATAGGAAACTTGAAGTAAATCAACCCACCAATGATTGGTAATACCGTCATGCAATATGCATTAAAAACCCTTCATCAAATCTCAATATAGATCATGGATTCAAAGCTTTACACATGCATGAACAATCACACATTTATGAAACCCCAACATAGTTCACAGTCAAATTCATAGTAAGTAAGACTCATGAGTAAATCAACTTAGAAACATGAAATTTATGTAAATAGGAATCTTGGGCGCCATGGGCATAAGGACCCAATAGTTGAAACCCACATACCTCAACTTAGGAAAATTCCTTGATGAAGATTGAGATGTGAACGTGAAGCTTCAGTGAATTCCTTAAAATCCAGAATGAGTTTTGGCACTTGAATTTTGTGTGAAATATTTGTCCAAGTGTTTGAGAGAGTATTGGGGAATATCTTGTATGATGTGGTGTTGAAATATGGCTAAGTATAGGTATTTTCATGCATGGGAAGGTTTAGGACCAATACCACAAATCCTTGAACCAAAGTGATAAAACTGGCAACAAAATGCTTAGGTCCGCGATGGTCGCGTGCCATCGCGCACACCAATTGTTTTGCACAAACCTAGGAAAATCAAATTTTGCTACAGTTACTCTGAAATTGGGGTTAGATCCATTTCTAATTTTTCCCCTTGAACAAGAATATGAAGTCGGATTTTTGAAACAAAATATAGATTTTGAGATATATGGAAATTATGATTTTGGGCACTTCCGAGGCACATTTTCAAGCACTTCATTTGGGGTCATTTTAGGGCCTTCTGGTTCTTATTCACTGTGTCACATCTAGGCCCAAAGTTCAGGTCATGACACCCTTCTCTTTTCATTTTATTTTTGTACTAAAAGTGACAAATCTTACTAACTTGTTTTAATAAATATAGGATAAAATGCTATAGGAGATTAATTAAATTATTAATTCAGCCCATCAATGAGGTTAGTTATCAAAAGTTGCTCCTTAACTTAAATAATTAAAGTCATCAAATAGTCCAAAAAGCCCCTTTAAAATTTATGAGATAAATTTTTATAATATAAGTTGTCTTTATCAAAATGACTTAATGGATCGTTACATTAGATACCAATTTGCATGTCTTTCATCCCCGAATGGTAAAAAAAAGTGAGGGTAGTAATGGATACCTGACTTAATAAAAATATGTGTATATAATCCATGTATATTGCCACATTATCCTAATTGGACTCCTCAACTAGGCTATACTTCTACTAGACCCTCACGGATGTAATCCCCTTTGACCTGAACTTACATACCTCTTTATTTTGGATAGCTATAGGCTCTTCCTCATAAGACAAGTTATCACCAAGTAGGATCGAATCCTAACGATTAATATTGTTCCCATCAACATGATATTTCTTTAGCATAGATACATAAAACACTGAGTATACTCTAAACAAATGTACAGGCAAAGACAACTCTCAGGCCACCTCTCCTACACATTTAAGAACATTAAATGGTCTAATATATTTCGGATTGAGCTTACCTTACTTACCAAACCTTACCATAACCTTCAAAGGTGCAACCTTAAGCAATAGTTTCTCTCCCTTTAAAGCTTACCTTTAGTCAGTATATTCATTATACCTGCTCTATGCTGCTAGAAGCTCTTCCTGAATGAATTTCACCTTCTCCAATGACTCCCTTAGAAGATCAATAATCCCAATGTCTCACCTTGAATGCATCAAACCAATCCACGAGAGAACAACATTTCATTCCTTATAATGCTTCAAGTGGAGCCATGTCAATGCTTGAGTGATAACTATTGTTACCAAAAAAGCTATGCTAGAGGTAAGAACTAATCCCAGTTACCAAAAAAATCTATCACATATGCACGAAACATATCCTCCAACACTTGAATTGTCCTTTCAGACTATCTATCAGTCTAAGCGTGAAAAATGGTACTAAGATCCAATCTAGTACCTAGATCAGCATGCAAGGTCCTCCAAAAGATAGAAGTAAATTATGTACCTGTATCTGATATGATGAAAATTGGAACTCTATGTAGACAAACAATCTTGCTGATGTGGATTTTGGCTAACATTTTTGCATTATAAGTCACCTTTACAGGACCAAAGTGTGCAGTCTTGATCAACCTCTCAACGATCACCCATATCGAATAAAATATGCCTAATGCTTTGAAATATTAACCACAAAGTCCATAGAAATCTTTTCCGACTTCAATTTAAAAATAGGGGCTCTTTAGAGAGTTCCTCTAGGAATCTAGTGCTCATACTTTACTTACTAGCAATTAGGACACTAGGCAACAAAATTACCAATGTCACACTTCATTCTACTTGACCAATAATGCTACCTCAGATCATGATACATTTTGGTTGTGGTTGGATATATGAAGTTCCTTGAACTATGAGCTTCTACAAGAATTGTGTCAATCAATTCATCAACATGGGGCATACATCATCCCTTTAATCCTCAAAACACCTTCCTCATCAATCGCTTCTTCCTTGGCCTCTCGTTGAAAGACTGTATCATGAATTCAGCTCATCTTCTCATTATCAAACTACTTTACATTAATCTTTTCAAGAAATAAAGATCTTGTCACGAACCAAGCCTAGGGCTCAGATGTGACACGATAAATACGGACCGAAAGGGACCCCCAACAAGCCTCTTAGCATATTATTTACACATCCTTGGTTACGAAAGCAATTAAACAATACTAACAGGATACAAATAATTGTAAGGGACTAAGGAAAATCTTTCATTGCTTGACAAACATACAAGAGTCAAGCTCAAAGCATCATTACATAACTTGTCCAACAATACGTCTAAACTTAGAATTTAAGCGGGTTCCAAAATAAGTTTTTGGGCTTACCCTTATAGTCAAAGCATACAATAAAAGAAAGAGAATCTTTGCATAACATAAGATCAAAGATATCATCCTCGAAGATGAGGACACACAAACTTTGCTTCACGAGATAGTACTAGCCACATAGAGGGGGAGGATGATTAGGTGGAGCTATGATTACTACATGGTAATATCATATATGAACAAAGTATGCACAAGTATATTTGAATGTACTGAGTATGTAGGATGCAATGCCACAAGAGATAGGTGACATAGTCAAAATGCATAATTAGACAATGGATGAGCATATAACAATATGGTATGAATGAATGATTCTTGAAGTAAACATGCTTACATAGATCATATAACATGTGTAGTAAGAGACCATGTTTATGGAATCCAAGTCCTACGACCACCTTGTAGAGGTCGTTGAGGTATTAGCCCCTCAACTGGCCGATAGTTATTACACCCTACCATCTATGGTGATTGAGGTATCGACCCTTTATTGGTTGATGGTTGTCACACCCTACTATCCATGGCAATTGAGGTATCAATACCTCAATAGGTAAATGGTTGTCACACCCTACCATCTTGAGTGATTGAGGTATCAACCCCTCAATTTGGTTGATGGTTGGCACACCCTTCCATCCATGGTGATTGAGGCATAGCACCCCCTCAAAAAGGTGTGGTCACTTGTAACACTATAGATATTTTTCATGAAATCAACACATATATGCTTTCCTTTCATCATCATAAAGTTATTCAAATCATAGGCCATACAATAGATCACCAATAACTCAAGAAACCTAAACCAGACATTTTATGAAACACTTGGCGGGTATGTAATTCTAGTTCAAAATCATGCAATTCAAGAGTGAAATCAAGTGAGAAACTTAATGTAAATCAACCTACCAATACTTGGTAACAGCCCCTTGCAAGAGACACTAAAACCATTCCCCAAATATCATCATAGAACATAGATTCATAACAGAAAACTTATACAGTCCATATTTCATAAAAAACCCAACAGAGTTCATAATTCAATTCATAGTAAGAATACCCATAAGTAAATCAACCTAAAAATATGTAATTTGCATAAAAAGAAAGGTTGGCAACCATGGGGGAAAGGACCTAATGGCTGAAATCCACATACCTCAACGTTGGGGATTTCCTTGAAGATGATTGTAATGAGAACTTGAAGCTTGAGTGAATTCCTTAAGATCTGGAATGAGTTTGGGACACTTGAATTTGATTGAAATAATTGTTTAAGTGTTTGAGAGGGTTTTTGGGGAATGTGTTGAACGATATGAGGTTGGAAAATGACTAAGTATAGGTATTTTTACACATAGGAAGGCTTAGGCCTAAGGATACAAAGCCTTGAAATAAAATACTGATTTGGCAATAAAAATACACATCTGTATGCCCTGGCCAAGTCGCATTAAGGGCGTGGATTGACACTGCATAAGGATTCTTTGGAAAAATAAAATTTTGATATGGTTGCTCTAAAATCGGAGTTAGAACTATTTTCCACTCAATGTTGCCCCCTATCATGAATATGAAGTAGGATTATTGATATCACGCATGAATGTTGATATATATGGACATTACAAATATGGGCAATTCCGAGGCATATTGTTTAGCACTTTTTGGAGCGTTTTAGTATCTCCCCCTTGGGAACATTCATCCTCGAATGTCATTGGAACATATATTAGAGAAATAATCAAGATAACTTAAGCCCAACACACGAATGCAACAATTCACTTCAACATCATTCCAAAATATCAAAGTAAGTGTCAAAATCACCATGATCTTGTCAACATAAACACGAATGCATGCAATGACATAAGGGCTTAAACATAAGACTTTAAATCACATAAGAGACATAGAATTAATATTTTAGGCTTGAGTTAAATGGAAGAGATTGAGATATAGCTTTTGTATGTTCACTTCAGCTTCCCATGACGCACTTTAAACTTTTTGATTTCTCCAAAGGACCTTGACGGAAGCAACATCCTTGTTCCTTAACCTCTTCACTTGTCTATCAAAAATTTCTAACGGAACCTCTTCGTAAGTCAAATTATCTTCAACAACACCGGTAACATAAAGAGGCACAATCCTACACCTTTCCTCAACATAGACACATGAAAGACCGGATGAATCATATTCAAATCATTGGGCAACTCCAACTCAAAGGCCACCTTACCAATCCTCCTCAACACTCTATAAGGTCCAACAAATCTTGGACTCAATTTACACTTCTTACCAAAATGAACCACACCCTTCATGTATGAGACCTTAAAATATACCCAATCACTAACCTTAAATTCAAGATCCCTTCGCCCAAGATTGACATAGGACTTTTGATGACTTTGGGCTATTTTCAATCTTTCTCTTATCAACCTCACCTTCTATATGGCCTCCATAACTAGATCCGAACCCAATAAAGCTATCTTCCCTACCTCAAACCATCCAACTAGGGACCTACAACATCTACCATAGAGAGCCTCAAAAGTAGCCATACCATTGCAAAAATGATAGGTATTGTTGTACGCAAACTCAATGAGTAGAAGATGTTCATCCCAACTACCCTTAAACTCTAATCCATAAGCTTTAAGAATATCCTCAAAATTGTGGATTGTTTTTTAGGCTTGGACATCCCTTTAATGGTGAAAGGCCGTACGGAGCTTTACCCTGGTACCAAGACCTCTTTAGAAGGATCTCCAAAAGCAAGAAGTGAATTGAGCACCATGATCCGATATGATAGACAAGGGCACCCCATGCAATCTAACTAATTCATGAATGTAAAACTTAGCATAATCTTAGGCACCATAAGTAGTCTTAATTGGTAGGAAATAAGATGACTTTATCATTCTATCAACCAAGATCCAAATAGAATAAGAACCCTTTCTAGTCGTAGGCCATCCAACCACAAAATCCAAGTTAATATCCTACCACTTCCAAGTAGGACTATCTATATCTTGGGCTAGGCCACTCGGCCTTTGATATTTTGCTTTGATTTATTGGCAATTAAGGTCATCGGATACAAACTTCGCAATATCTCTCTTCTTGCCACCCCACCAAAACACTTCCCTCAAATCTCTATAAATCTTTGTAGAACTGGGGTAATAGAATAGGAAGAATTATGAGCCTCATTAAGAATCTTCTCTCTCAAGTCATCAACACAAGGCACACACAATTAACCTTGGTACATAAGGGCAGTATATCCCCCTTGGGAGAAAACCTCCACCTTACCATCTCTCACCAAGGCCTTTAATTCTAATAATGTGGGGTCAAGATCTTGCTTTGCCTTTTCCTACTCAATCGATGAAGATTTTGAGCAACCAAAAACCACTATACCACCATTGCTAACCTCCTCCAACCTAACTCCCAACCTAGCCAACTGATGGACCTCTCTAGTCACCTCTTTGCCACCATCATCAACATGTACTAGGCTATGCATAGACACCTTACTCATAGCATCGGCCATAACATTAGCCTTATTGGGGTGATAACGCACACTCTTATCATAATCCTTAAGGATCCCTAACCACCTTCGTTGTCTCAAGTTAAGATCTTTTTGGGTGAATACATATTACAAACTTTAATGATAGTTAAGCATATCAATATGCACCCCATAAAAGTAATTACGCCTAATTTTCAGAACAAATACCATGGAGGCCAACTGAAAATCATGGGTAGGATAATTTTTTTCATGCACCTTAAGTTGTCTAGAGGCATAAGGTATTACTTTACCATTTTGCATCAAAACACAACTCAAACAAATTCGTGAGGCATCACAATACACAACAAATCCTTCTAACCCTTACGGTGAAGACAAGATAGGAGCAGAGACAAGCTTATCTTTCAAAGTTTGAAAACTCTTCTCACACTCATCTCTCCACACAAATTTAGCCTTCTTTTCAGTTAACTTAGTCATAGGAGAAGCAATAGAGGAGAACCCATCACAAACATCCTGTAATAACCTTCTAAGCCCAAGAAGTTTCTAATACCCGATGGAGTCAGAGGTCTAGGAAAATTTCTAATCACTTTTGTGTTTTTAGGATCCACCTTAATACCAACCCCCGACATCACATGACCTAGGAAGGCAACCTCTTTCAACCAAAACTCACATTTCTCATAATTAGCATACAACTTCTCTTCCCTTAAGATTTGTAATACCACCCTCATGTAATCCACATGCTCATCCTCACTATGGGAATAAATTAAGATATCATCAAGAAATACCACCATAAGAAAATCATGGTACGCTTTCAAGACCCTATTCATAAGATCCATGAAGATAGCTGGTGCATTGGTCAACCCAAAAGACATAATCACGAATTCATAGTGTCCATACCTAGTCAGGAAGGTTGTCTTAGAAATGTCACACTCCCTCACCTTCACTTGGTGATACCTAGATCAAAGATCAATGTTAGAGAAGTGACTAGCCCCATGAAGTTAGTCAAAAAGGTCATCAATCCTTGGTAGAGGATACTTATTCTTGATGGTGACTTTATTAAGTTGCTAGTAATCAATCTACATTCTAAGAGAACCACCCTTCTTCTTTACAAACAACACTGGTGCACCATAAGCTGATTGGCTAGGCCTAATAAAACTCTTCTCCAACAAGTTCCTTAATTGATCTTTCAATTCCTTTAACTCTGTCGGGGCCATATGTAAGGGGGGATAGAAATGGGTTACGTGCTAGGAATGTGGTCTATGCCAAAATCTATTTTCCTTTTTGGAGGAACACTAGGAAGCTCATTAGGAAAGACATCTAGGAACTCATTCACCACCATGACTGCTTCTCTGGGAAGGACTTTAGACACAACATCCCTAACCCTCACAAGATGATAGACACCCCTCAAAAATCAACTTTTGGGTTTTAAAGCAAGAAATGAATCTACCCTGGACCACCGCATCAAGACTCTCCCAGTTAAGGACTAGTTCATTTGCGAATTGGAATATGACCCTATGAATTCTAGAATCAATAGAAGCATAATATATATGCAACTAATCTTTTCCAAGAATGACATCAATATCCATCATATCAAACTCAATAAAATCACAAGGCAATCTTTTATGCAAAATGAAAATGGGACAATTTCTATCGACTATTCAGGCAATAATAGATGCACCAATGGGAGTAGACATTTCATATAATTCATAAAATAATTAGGGTTCAATATGAAACATTTTGGCAACAAAAGAAGTAAGAAAAGAAAGAGTGGCACTCGAGTCTATCAATGCGTACACATCAAAATTAAAGATTTTTAACATACTGGTGATGACATCAGCCACCTCATCTACCCTTTGCCTCCTCTGAAGAGCATAGAACTGATTGTGCCTTGGGGCACCACCTTGTTGACCTCCCCTTTCCAAAGGAATATCATTTTCACCCCCGCCTTCTGGATGACCATCTCTACCATTATTTTGATTACGAGGACAATCAATCTTCTTGTGACCCACTTTTTCACAACTATAGCAAGCATTATATCTTAGTCGATCCTAGATGGATGGACTATCGGGAATGATGGGCTTTTCCCATTATCCTCTTTCTTAGTCTATTAACATCAGGCACACATAATCTATTTTGGCAATAAGGAATTCTATTTTGTGTAAGTTCAAAGCCTTTCATCATACCCTAACTCACCTTTTTCTTAAGTTGACATAGAACAGAATCATCGAACTATTTTTCTTTCACCCCCATAACTAATGAAGACGTTGCTGCATTATGTACAATAACCCCTTCCTTTGGAGTTTCAAGAAGGAGAACTCCCAAATTGGCTAGTTGACATAGATCCTTACCCACTCATTGACTTACCTTGGCCTGATCACCGATATTCTTGATTGCCTTATGACTGAGAGCATCGGCTACCATATTTGCCTTCCTCGGATGGTATAGTATATCAACATTGTAGTCTTTTATTAGCTCTAGCCATCTTTGTTGTCTTAAATGTAGGTCTTTCTACTTAAAAGTGTATTGCAAACTCTTATGATCAGTATATATGTTAACTTGAACCCCATACAAATAGTGGCACCATATTTTTAGAGAACCAAAAGATAGGAGATTATATTTAATGTATAGAGCTTCCAACATGGAAGTGGTTTATGATTAATATGGATTTTGCTATTGGGTTGCCTCGCTCATTTCAGAAGTTTGACTCCATATGGGTAATAGTTTATAGACTCACAAAGTCAACATACTTTTTACTAGTTAAGAGTGATTATACAACTGAAGATTATGCTAAGCTATACCTCAAAGAAATAGTCAGGCTATATGGGGTACTAATCTCCATTACGTTTGATCAGGGGGCTCAATTCACTACAAAGTTTTGGAAGTCCTTCCAAAAGAGTTTAGGAAAAAAATGTAAATTTGAGTACAATATTCCACCCTTAGACAGTTAGTCAGCTCGGGAGAACCAACCTATATCCATGTACTTTCTATACATATTGTAAGGGATTTCTACATTCAACATGCTTTTAAGAAAGTGAACAGTAATAACAAGACAAAAGGAAATGCATATGATTAGGTCGTTAGAGCCACATTATCTAAAGTACAAGACATGACCACACTTTAATTTACATAGTTTATAAAACCTCTAGCTATGAAACAATATTTGATAAGGGTTGGTATAGGCCCTACCTCGACTAGCTATACAATACAAAAATATAAGCTCTAGACATACAAAGCTCCAAAACAACCTGGATCTTGCTAACAATAGCTAGATACCATGTACTCCTACTGGGGAGATCTACTTGCACTTGTACCTGTAGCATGAAATGTAGGTTCCCTATAAGGAACATCTATATGAGATAATGTACTGAATATGTAAGGCATGAAATACTGCATACGAATTAACAACTCAAATGAAACTATGCACTGGTGTAGGATAAAAGACCACCTTTAGTTATACTATGGGATCATGTACTTTATGTTATTTTTATTACTTTACCTTTACTGTATAATCTGTGCATAACATATAATATGAATGACCAGTTGATCAACGGTAAATCTATATTAGGATCGGCCCTAGATTAGCTTTTCCTTTCACCCCTTCTGCTACCCCCCATGATAGGATCGACCCTTGCTAAGTGATTCTTCCATCCCTCGGGTTACCACCAATCAATAAGCAATATACATTACCTTTCAATTACCTTTGAGGTGATTATTTAAGTGGTCATAATATTAGAGTTATAGGACTGTAGATATAGCATGTGACATGTAAATAGTCAAACAAGATAAGATGACATTGAAAAGAGTACGTTACACAAATAATGAAATGCATATGAGATGAAATAACTTATGAACTTTATTTAGCAACAAGAACCTATGTATCTTGGTATCTATATTTGCATGCAGAATTGAAGGTTACTATGTATGGGAACCTATGGACATGTAAAAGAATGGAGACATATTTTGTTGTTGTGTCAGAGTTGATAAGTGCCTTTATGTGTCAAGGAAGAATCTAGATTTCATGCCAAGTAATACGAAATGGAGTAGCCTTACATATCTTATTGTACCACCTCGCTATTACCTCAAAATAACCTCCTTTTGCTCTAAATATTCATCTACAATAGAGTAGGCAATACGACTAGTATTAGCAGTTAAGTAACACTTCTTGGAAGTCCAATGTTATCAAAAGTAACATTCGGGCAACAAGCTTGTATTTAGCGACACAAAGGCATTCGTTCAACCTCCCCACTTATAGTCATATTTTCTAATAACCATTCTTATGAAAATGTAATAGCAACGTGTTTTGTACCCCAAATAGTCTTACAATAACTAACAAGGCATAACATGTAACAATTATACACAAAATATAAGAAGACAGCATAACATTACATCCCTTTGCTACATTATGACGTCAATAATTCCAAACCTTTATCAACTTCAACCAAACTGTTCCCACAATATTTATACATAAAAATAGGCCTAAAGAATTCAAAAAATAGTCCTTAAAATAGGTTGAGGGTGTGACACCATAGTCCTCAATCAATCAGCCAACAATTTCGACAAACAACACACTTAGGATAATACGTTAAACCTCGATTCCTTACGTATAACCAAATAGTGCACTGACCTTTATACATCATTACAGAAATGAAACAAATTATCAAAAGCAACTTTATGTCATAGTTAAGACAACCAATAACACAAAAGCTCCTAAATAAGCAAGAAAAGTATACAACAACCCTTGGAACACATGTTGTCCAAAAGTTTCAGCATATACCTAACCAACGAAGTCTCTTGTTTTTCATGACAGAACTATACCAGACACATAAGTATTCTTACGAACATTTACTATCAAAATGTAGGACTTCTCCAAGAACCTTAAAAGTCTCTTTGTAGCTACTTTACAAGGCTAAGAAAGAGTAGAGAGAAAACCTTATGAAAGATGATTTTTTCCCAAGTTAAAAATGACTTAAAAATGTTGATTTTTAAGCCATTTTAAAGGGACTCTTTGGCTGAATTTCTCTTGAGACTTTGACCACATATTAACATATATAATCAATCTGGTGATACAACAGCTTGGCCCTCTCACTTGGGCGTAAATGGGTCTCGAATTTGATAGGCCTTAGCTGTCCATATTTCTAATTTTATTCACTTAATTTGGGCCAAATCAACAAGTGAATTGAGAATATACTCGGGCCTATTTATTATTCATCATGGGCTACAAATATTGTTTATTTACGATGCTAAAATGTGGAATCAAGTCACACCCTTTACTTAAACTTTATTCATTATCAGACTTGGATAAATTAGCCGTCGGGCCTCATATCCGTCTAGCTAGCAAGTTTAAGCTAAGAAAATAAGTGACTCACCTGCTAGCTTGATAAGTCCTGCAAGCACCTCAATCCTCTCACTTTGTTTAGGGTTGTCATCTCCTTAATTTTGACATAAAACTTGTATACACTCGATCCTTTTAAGTGTTAGATCCCGTGATTGATTCAATCGAAGTAAATCGTTCAATAGGAAACGTTATGGTAAACATGGCGTATTTTAAATTTAGTAAGCTTGCGGTGCTTAATTATCATTGGCTCATACATTTTAAGTTGGAGTAGGGAGTCCTCAATTGGATTAAAATAGAAACGTTTGGAGCTTATTTGAACAATGGGCTAACTAGGAGTCCTTAGGGGCAATTTTTAAAGGATTGGGTTCTATAAAAACCCCTCTCTAGTTCAAAATGAAGACCACTTTTTGTTTTAAGTCTTGTGAAGCTTGAAGAAGAGGAAGAAGAGAAGGAGAGGAAGAAGGAAAGGAAATCTTGCAACAATTGAGGT
>JAOTQJ010175800.1:0-24185 GCA_025642045.1 Solanum sejunctum | reverse complement strand
ACAAGTTGAGAACCAACAAGTTCAACTCTTCTATTTGTACTCACTCTTTTGTACTCTGTTTGCAATAATATTCACTCCATTTGCTTCATCACACTTTATAAAGTAGGAACAACATGTAGACTCTTTATAAATTGCTACTGTTCTATTTGTACTCACTCTTTTGTACTCTGTTTGCAATACTATATTGCCACTACTAGATAGGCTTGAGGGTTTTATTGTGTATTATGATGCATCTAGAGTTAGTTTGGATTGTGTGCTAATGCAAAATGGTAAGGTCATAGCTTATACTTCTAGGCAACTCAAGGTGCATGAAAAGAACTACCGTACCCATGATATTGAATTAGCCACTGTGGTGTTTCCATTAAAGATTTGGTATCATTATTTGTATGGGGTGTATGTTGATGTCTTCACCGATTATAAGGACCTTCAATATGTCTTCACACAAAAAGATCTTAACTTGAGACAAATAAAGTGGCTAGAACTTCTTAAGGACTATGACATGAGTGCACATTACCACCTGGGTAAGGCAAATGTTATGGCGTATGCTTTGTGCCAGGTGTCTATGGGTAACCAAGCTCATGTGGATGTTTGTGATAGAGAGATGGCTAGGGAGGTATATACGTTGGCTAGATTGAGAGTGAGGTTGGAAGAGGTGGGTAATGATATTGTTGTTGATGATGGTTCTACATCTTCTTTGGTTGATGAGGTGTTAGGAAAACAAGATCTAGACTCTTGTTTGCTTGAATTGAAGGCCTTGGTGAAAGAGTGAAAAATAGAGGTTTTCTCCCAAGGGGGAGATGGTGCCCTTAGATACCAAGGTAGGTTGTGTATGCCATGTGTTGATGGTTTGAGAGAGAGAATTCTTGATGAAGCCCATAACTATTCTTACTCTATCCACCCCTGCTCCACCAAAATGTATAGAGATTTGAGGGATGTGTATTGGTAGGGAGGCATGAAAAGGGACATTGCTAATTTGTTTCCGGTTGCTATAGTTGTCAACAAGTCAAAGCCGAACATCAAAGGTCGGGTGTCCTAACCCAAGACATAAATATTCCTACTTGGAGTGGGAGGTAATTAATATGGATTTTATGGTTGGGTTGCCAAAGACTAGGATAGGTTTTGATTCTATATGGGTGGTGGTTGATAGGATGACGAAATCGGCTTACATTCTATCAGTCAAGACTACATATGGGCTGAAGAGTATGCAAGGTTGTATATCCATGAATTAATGAGGTTACATGGGGTTCCTTTATCCATCATATTGGATTGGGGTGCACAATTTACTTCACACTTTTGGAGGTCTTTTCAAAGGGGTCTTAGTACCAAAGTTCACCTTAGCACGGCCATCCACCCTCAAATGGATAGCCAAGCTGAAAGGACAATTCAAACACTTGAGGATAGTCTTAGGGAATGTGTCTTGGAGATTAAGGGTTGTTGGGATGACTCTCTTCCATTGATAGAGATTGCCAACAACAATAGCTATCACTCTAGCATCAGTATGGCTCCATTTGAGGCTCTTTATGGGAGATATTGTACATCACCGGTAGGATGGTTTGAGGTTTGAGAGGTGGCTTTATTGGGACTGGATCTGGTTATGGATGCTCTTGAGAAGGTTAGGATGATTAAGGAAAGATTGAGGACAGCCAAGAGTCGACAAAAATCCTATCCCGATGTGAAAAGAAGAGACCTAGAATTTCAAGTGGGTGATTGGGTCTATTTGAAAGTTTCTCCAATGAAAGGTTTGGTCCATTTTGGTGAAAAGGGGAAGTTGAGTCCAAGGTATATTAGTCCATATGAAGTGATAAAGAGGGTTGGCAAGGTAGCTTATGAGTTGAAGTTGCCTAGTGAAATAAATTTGGTTCATCCGATATTCTATGTTTCTATGTTGAGAAAGTGTGTTGGTGATCCTAATTCCATTGTGCTTCTTGATGTGGTGGTGGTTGTTGACGATAACTTGAGTTATGAGGTGGTTCCAGTTCAGATCTTGGATAATCAAGTAAAGAGAATGAGGAAGAAGGAGGAATAAGCAAAGACTTCACTACTAACCATTTCCAGTATTTATGACTGCAGTCTCTAAATGGAGAGGGGAGGGGGTTTGTGATACAAAAACAAAACAAAACAAACACTAAATATTACACGAGGAAACAATCAATTTTGGGAACAACGTGGGAATTGTGTTCCCCATGGTTCGTCGACTTGATTACCCTAAATACATAACTATAATTGGTGAGTCATATGTAGGATGGTAACTTATGTTCTTCTAGCCATTTTGTGAAGGTGAAGGTCGAATTTCACCATGGCTCTTGGTTGGCCTCCATGGCGTGCCAACTAATTGTTACTAATAGTCCAAGTCAACCTTCGCTTTTTCAAGTTTGGTTGATTAGACGAGAACACATCAATCGAATTCTATCATCTACTTCCCTTTTCCTATTCATCACTACATTGGACGGAATCGTGATAGTAGGCTGGGTTTGGTGTTGGCCACCACTAAATAACAATAAAAATGAAGGGAAATAGATAATATATGCAAAACCGCAATCATAGAAATGCAAGAAAACTAGGTTATTACAAGTCAATTACCCATGGTTCCCACAACTCCAAGTTGTGGATGCTTAACTACTCATGGCTAAAGAAAAACACACAAGAATGCATATAATAGACATAGTTGAAAGTTTCACTAATAATAATGAAGGATATAGGCACCACAAGTTGCAAACCCACAAGCTTGATTGATCAACAATGTGTACAAGGCAAGATTTGCAATCCCCAAAATGGGTTTTCCAAGAGAGAACAATAATCTACCCTAAAAACTTAAGGAAAGCTTCAAAATTTAATTATGAAATGTCTACTAGTCTCCCTTTTCTCAAAAACCTAACTTAAGATATATAGTATTTACAAAATAACCCTAGAATTTACATAGAAAAGACAGCTGGTAGCTGATAAGTCTTGCAATTACAACTTGTAGGATGACCTACGAGTCATAGTCGGGGCCTCGTATCAGGTTCTTGGCATCTTGGATTGAACTACTATAACCCAAAGGTATGAGTCATTGCTTGGGCTAGGACTCATATGTTTGCCTCATAGGCTTGGTCTTTAGTTTTTGGTCCAACATTTTAACTCTCCGATTCTTGCTACAAGTCCGCCTAGACAAGTCAGAGTGTGTCTTATAATTCATAGGCTGGGATTGTAGTGGTGACCTTCACTTGACAGATTTCTGATTTTTGGTCTCTATTCTTACTAAGATGCAACCTATGACTCATAGAGTGAACTATGACTCGTAGATGGCCTCGTATAGCCTATGCTTTAGCAAAATCTGCAACTTTTCTTCAAAATCATGCCAACCTAAATTTTTTGCAAAATTAACACAAAAACACATCAAAACACTAAAATGTCACTTTAATAACTCACAAAATTCCTTATTTTAGATACCAAATATGTTGTATCTTGATAGCATAGCAATACCCTTAACTTAGGATTGTTGCTTGTCCTCAAGCAATGACTCAATCTACACACACAAAGAGAAATACATAGCAACTGAACTAATGGCATATATATCACTTCTCTCGTTCAGGTACCGAACTACTATTTTCAAAATAGGATTGTAAAATTATTTAGCAAATAGGAACATAATGAGATACCTGGCAATCCATCTATGATAAGCTAAGGAGCATCAATTGTCCACAATCACTGTAGAGTCATATGGTACTCAAGTAGTGTAAATGCCCTCACTAGAAAGAAATCCCTTATACTCACTCAAGAACATTCAAAAATTAGGGACTGGGGAAACATTCTCACTCTCACAATTGAAATTCATGTACAATGATTAACGCTATAAGCTTTCCCTATACTTATTTTTCGATTTGGTGCCAAAGTGGATTTGGATCACTTTAGGACTTTTTCGATTCTAACATGGGCTTAGGGGGCGTTGGTACGGTATTTTAGGCAAATAATGACTAAAAGTTATCCTTGAACCATGTTTACCAGCACTTTTTGGTGTCATAATCCAACTTTTCACTAATTCTTCCCTTCTTTCCCCATTTCAACCTTTTCCCGGGCTTTTTCTTTCATTTTTCGGCTGTGCCTTCATTTTGAACTCATCTTTGCTAATATTTTCAACTCAAGGAACTCTTTCTTTTCTTTTTCTTCACTGAGCTCATGATCATTCATTTTCTTTATTTTCACCCCAATTAACTACCTCATTATTGTTACTTTACCACAATAAGTGTCACCCTCAACTTAGGGTTTTAGCCTGAAGTGAAGTACAAAATATCTATGCCTCAAACTAGGCCCACCAATACAGCCACCCTTAACTTAGGCTTTTAGCCTCAATCAAGGTTCACACGTTGAAGGATAGATTAGGGCCAATATTGGGGTATTTCATCAAACGAGGTAAGGTCAGCAAGTTGTCAAGAAACATGAGTACATGAGAATCTCAAACATTTGGAACAAGGGATTCACAAGTTCATTTGGTGAATAATTTAGGCAAAAGTGGGCTTACTATCAAAACAAACGCCTAAGATCACTTCCAAATCAACCAAATAACCGAACCAACCTTAGAGTAATAGGGCAAGTTCTAAGTCCATACAATGATACATGAATGTATAAAAATAAGTTCACAACACACATGGCAATTGTATCCACAATCATGTATAGACTCACAGGTCATGCTTTTAGTCTCAGCTTACCTTAACAATATCAGAACAAACATTGCCATCTACTCAAAAATGCATGAATGCATCAATAATCACAACCTCAAAAATTTTGAGAGTACCCAATTTTTATCAAAAGTTTAAAGAATAGCTAAGAATCACGTATATGTCAATACATAACATTACTATGCATTTACAAATTATCCATACTACCTAAACATGTCGGTTCAACAAAAAATTAAACATCCAGAAGGAAAACGAAACACGGCAAGAAAACCTTAGGATTAAAAATATGGGAAGTTATAGACTTGAGGCTACTCAGACTTCACCTTAATCCATAACTTTTACCACCCCACCAAAAGATTATACTTTGTCCTCAAAGTAGAAACACAAAGAAAAGACGAATATACAAAAACAAAACATATATATATGTGTATATATATGTATATCTATATATTCAAAACTAACAGTTAACAAAAGTAATATAAAAAACCAAAATAAAGACATTATCTAACAAAAACATCCACAAAAACCCAAATACAAATAATATTGTCAAACTAAAGGACAGAGTATCCATAAAGAAAACTAAGAGTTGGGGTCAAAAGTTGTTAAACATCAAGGTGCTCATGCACTAGTCTCAGGCTGGTCTGTGGGGTCCTGGGATGTCTCTCCTACTCTGCTACAGTACTGGAAGTACCCTCTTCAGCTGGGGTGTGTTATGCTCTCTCTCTCTCTCTCTCTGAATAGCCACAAATAAAAGTGACCCATGTACCACCTCCTCAGTTATGGGATCCTCCTCTTGTATTGGCTTCTTCGGAGTTGGCACTGTGTCAACGTCTTTGAGGGGCCTCTTCCCTTCGGTGTTTAGATGGTCGATGAGCCAATCATATGTCTCATTTCCTATCGGTGCTCCCTCTAGGGCTGGAATAGGGGTTGTCAATATCTTAATAAGTCAACCTTGAATTTGGCCAACTCCTTAGTAACTGTGCTCGTATTGATAGGCCTATCTCCCTCAAGCCTCTTGTGAAATTTGGCCTCAAACACATCTACCATGGCGTCTACTGCTCGAACTATCTCATTAACCAAAACCTGACCATATGCCTTCATACTCTCCTCAAAGGTACCAAATAGTCTGATCAATTAATGGTCAAAACTGCATTGACAGCTCACGTAGCCCACCCTCTGCTACAGTCACCTAGTGCAATAACTCTTGAAATACATTAGCAGAGAAAGAGGGTCAACCTGTAAAAAAGTTGTTGCTACCGCTGGAGTGCTGGAGGATAGTGTAGACTCGATCTCAACCACAGGTGTGGTCTTTGTAGTAGCTGGAGTAGTGTCGGTAGTAGCTGGAGGTGAACCTGGCATCTGAGGCTCTACTGGGAATGGCTCTGGCATAGGAGGTGGGATAGCTCTTTGTAGTGCAATTAGGTTTCATCAGTCTTGATTAGGTTGGGATCCATTGTACGCAATGCCTCTACATGAGGGTCCAAGTGAAGAGAAACCATTACACCTACTTCCATGCATAATCTATGAATCAGAATGGGGAATGGCAATGCTTGATTAGTGAGAACTACTGAATCATAAATCTGTTCTACTAAAATTGCAGCCCAATCAATTTCATACCCTGCCAAAATGCTTGCCAACAACAAGAACCTCTCTAATGTGATCACATTCTATGAGAATGTAGGCCTGATGTGTATTTAGATAATAGACCACTAAGACTTTGTGCCAAATGAGAGATGGGCCTTCAGAATATGCTTGGCATGGTCTGTAACCTATATAGACTCAATACCTTCCTCTCAAATTTGGCCCGCTATCTACCTTAATAACTCTAATTTTAGCCTAACATCATTTTAATTAACGGTTTTCCTTATGTCTGCCATCCTATTATTATATTCTGCTATGGAGTATGGGGATCTATAATTCGGTCTGAATTGCAGCCTTTGAATAGTCTCTGTTGAGATGTCGACTATCTCACCCCTAACCATGACTTCACTCAACTGTGGTGCATCAGTGGAACTTTTGAGCCTCGGAAGATTGCCACGTATAGTAGCATAACAAGAAGCATAGAATTCTCGGACTAAGTAAGGAGCATACTTTCGTAATACTTGTGATAACCATCCTAATCCATGGCGATCAATGTTAGCTTCTAAACCTGGCATGTCTTTCTGCCTTGAGTCTTTCAACCTTGCCTCCTCATGAAATCTCTACAACAGCCTCTGTTGACTCTTAAGTTCCAGTCCCTTATCATATTCTCTTTCATTCTAGGAATGCACAATCTTGTGTTTTGTAGATCGGTGGAGGTGATGGTGCAAGCAAAATTAGCTAACTGTGGAGGAGTGGTCTCTTTAGGGTGAGTTTGAGACACTTCGAATAGAACCACAGTCAGAAGTAGAGTTATCATCATCTGACCCATCTTCTTCATCCTCCTCATTAGACTGGGAGGAGTTATTCACTTCCCTCGATACTCTAGTTGATTGTGATCGTGTCAAGGGCATGTTAGCCTTAGTGTTAGGGTGCACATTAATTTCTTCAGTTGATAACTCATCTCAGATGTGTCATCCCTCAGTTGGTGTCTGGGGGATGGGGCAATAACTCTTCTCTCTCTTGGAGACATTTTCTCTGTAAAACCATTACAGACAAAAGCCTGAGCAACTGATTATAAAATATCTTAAGTAAAGAGACTAAACTAGGTTTAGGGCTGCAGAAACTAGGTATAAGTATGACTTGTAGGATTACTCTTCAGTCGTATCTCATTCTAGATATATTTTGACAACTCAGATAAGGGGCATGAGGCCATTATTATGACTTGTAAAAGTTGTTACAAGTCATAGTTTAATCTCTCATGAAAAGGGTTAAGGCACCATAGGTAACTGTTGCCTTCTACCGAGGACCACCACGACTCGTAGAGAGACCTAAGACTCATAGTAGGTCCTCATGGTAGAAATAGAGAGCCTATAGGTGCTTTTAACCTTTCCACAAAAACCAACAACAAACTAAGAAGGCATTAAAGGTTACAACCACAAAAGCATAGGAAATACACTAGTAAACAATAAGGACTCATCATTACCAATCGTATCAAAACAAAGCATGAATTCCTCCTTAATAGTTCAAAATTCTTCTAAAATTATTAACATCAATGCAATCTGACAATAAAACTATACCACCTATCAAACTAACAATTTCAGTCCCACGTAAGGTTTATTATGATTCATAAAGTAAGCAACACACACATATGGTCATAACATTGGATATCAAATTCACCAAACAATGACAAGATTTAAGACTCGACCATTTACAAAGACATCAATAATTGTATATCACATTCTTCTAACTATCACAGGCATTTTTGTAAGGGTATTCTAGTTATGATCTTGAGGCCTTAATTCAATCATCCACAAGATAAGGAATTTTTCATAGACAAGTCAAAATTAATTGTGACAACTTACCAGATGAATGAATGAATGAACTATGAGGAGAAAAACTAGAAAAGATCTTTAGTGATCAATTCACTTACTAGGGAATTTAAGCCGGTGAAAAATGTGAAAATGCATGAATTAGTGAAAGGGAATGATGGGGGGAGTTATAAACTGAAAGGGGACTCTTCATGAAGGGACATGAAGCACCAAGAGACATTGGTCTCTTAACATTCACAATGGTTTTCCCTTTAGAATTCTGTAACTTGGTCTTACGAGACCCCGACTACGAGTCATATGATGACATATGACTCAAATTTCCTGATCTCGTACCAAACCCAACACTTAAGAAAATTTTGATTTCATACCTGAACACTATGAACCCCACTTATGACTCATAGGGGAACCTAAGAATTGTAAGGTTGGCTTGTGGTGTGTGTGTGTGTCAGCTTTTGGTACTTATTGTTTCCCATTATAAGGCATGACTAGGAGTCATAACATTCACTATGACTCGTAGGCCTACTCGTATGAGCTGCATCCAAATTTTATTAATCCATTCTTCAGTACTTGGTTTGTTCCTGCAACCTATTAACTTAAATACACCAAAATGCTAATTGACACAACTGGTTCATAGTATCAACAATCAACACACTATTAACTCACAAATCAATAATTAAAATATGATAAAATGTCTCAAAATAAAGCAACACACAAAAGATACTTGGGTTGCCTCCCAAGAAGCGCCTTGTTTAAAGTCGTGGCTTGACTCAATCATTCATGTGTACTCAAACTTCCTCATGGGCTCCATAGCTACTTCTTCTACATTTTCTTTGTTCATCCTACACTGTTTCTAGTTGCTCAGTGAGTTGCTCAATCTTGTCACCCAAACTTTGCACCTATATAGTTTGTTGTTCCACTTTGTAATTTCATTTGAGGACATCAAACTTTATCTCCCTGACAATGTCATATTGCTCATTCACTTTGGTCAGGACTTGCTCAAGCATATGGTCAATCCAGGTCAGCTTATTAGTGATACAATGCTGGTGAGGTAACCTCGACCAATGTGTAACATTTTTTATTTTGGTTTTACTAGAGGCTCCCGTAGATGCACTCGTGATTGGGTCGGCTTGCCCTTGAAAGGGTTGGTAGACTTGGGCAACTACGGATAGCTTGTCCATAATCTCAATGATTTCATCAAATAGGTATCTTATGAACTCCCAATAGACTCCTCCAAACAATGTGTCAGCCTGCCCTTGTTGTTCAGAGGATAATGCTCGGTAGAAGCTAGTTGCCAACTTATCATTAGTTAGACTATGGTTTTGATTCACTGCCAAGAACTACTTGTATCTTTACCAGACTGCTACCAAAGGTTCTCCTAGCAATCTTTTAAAATTACATGTCACATCGAAAATCCCGTTAAGGTGGACTGGCACCCGTTGCCGATAAGGCTCGAGAGAACCAATATGTATCTATGCTCTTTCTACACATATTATAAGGGATTCCTACATCTAACATGCCTTTAAGAAAGTAAATAGCGATAACAAGCCAAAGGGAGATGCATATGGCTAGGCTGTCAGGGCCACGTTGTCTAAAGTACAAAATATCACCATACTTTAATTTACATAGTATATAAAGCCTCTATATAAAGAAAAGTATCTTATAAGGGTCGGGAAAGGCCCCACCCCAACTACCTATATAATAAAAAAATATAAGCTCTAGATACGCAAAACTCCGAAGCACCTTAGAGCTTGGTAACAGTAGCTACATATCCTATACTCCTACTGGGGTGATCTACTAGCACTTGTACTTGCAGCATAAAATACAGGTCCCCCATAAAGGATGTTAGTACGAGATAATATACTAAATATGTAAGGCAGGAAACACTATATATGAAATAACAACTTAAATGAAACTATGCATTGGCGTAGCATAAGAGACCACCCTTAGCTATTCTATGGGATCATGTAATTTATGTTTTTTTAATTACCTTATCTTTACTGTATAATCTGTGCACAATAAGTAATATAAATGACCAGCTAATCAGTGGTAAATCTATATTAGGATCGACCCTGGCTAGGCTTTTCCTTTAACCCCTTCGGCTACCCTCCATGATAGGATCAACCCTGGCTAGGTGATTCTTCCACCCCTTGGGTTACCACCCATCAATAAACAATAGACTTTACCTTTTGAATTACCTTTGAGATAATTCTTTTGGTGATCACAATATTGGAGTTGTAGGACTGTAGATAAAACATATGATATGTAAATAATCGCAAAAGACAACACCATAATCGCAAGGAGTAGGTTACACAAGTAATGAAATGCATCAGAGGTAGAAAAACACATGAACTTTATTTAGTAGAACGAACTCCTGTATCTTCGTATCCAAGTATGTATGCAGATTTGAAGGTGACTATGTATGGAAGCATACGAATATGTGAATTGAGACACAATTAATAATTGAGTCGGAGTTGGTAAGTGCCTTTATGTGCTAAGCAGGGATCTATGTTCATGCCAAATAATATGAAATCAAGTAGCCTTACATACCTCGCTGTACGACCTCACTATTACCTCAAGATAACCTTCTATTCATCCAAATATTTATCTACATCATATTAGGTGATAAAACTAGCATTAGCAGCCAATAGATACATCTTGGTAGCCCAATCTCATAGAAAACAACATATAGGTAGCAAGCGGATAATTATAAACCCGAGCGTATTCTTTCAAACTTTCCACCTTAATTGTATTTTCTAATATACATTATCATATACATATCATGTGTAGCCTATTTTAGTGCCATAACAGTCCTACAATAGCCCACAAGGCACAACACATAACAATTCTACACAACATACAAATGGGCAGCTTAATGATGCATCCCTTCACTACATTTTGACGTCAACAATTCCAAACCTTTTCCAACTTTAACCAAACAATACCCACAATATATACACATAAAACCAGTACTAAAGTATTTCAAAAATAGTCCTCAAAATAGGTAGAGGATGTGAGACTATAGTCATCAATCAATCAGTCCATAAGTTCCTATTACGAGCACAATTATGGTATCACACAAGAACTCACTTTTACGGATAATAAAAATGGTGCATCAGCCTTTATACATCATTATAGAACCAATACTCATTAATAACAATAGCATCCCCTCATAATCAATCCAACCAAAAAGATAAAATCTTCCAAATAAATAAGAAAAATGTACAACAGCTTTTGGAACAAATGTTGTCCAACAATTTCAGCAAGCATAGCTAGCATATATTTCTTGTTTGTCATGGGATAAGTATAAAAAATACATAGATATTTCCACTTATATTAGCCTTCAAGATTCAGCTTTCCTTAAAGAATCCTAGAGGGTTGTATTGGCTGCCTTGTTAAGTGAAGTAAAGAGAAAACAAGACTCTTTAGGAAAGCTGAAAAATTGTTTCAAGTGAAATGACTTAAGGGGCTGTTTTTTAGCCCTTTTAAAGGGTCTCTTTGGCCGACTTTCTTTCACTTTTTACCACTTTTTAGTAGATTTTAAGAAGCTGGTGATCCAGTAGTTTGTCCCTCACACTTAGGCCTAAATGGGTCTCAAAGTTGATGGGCCTTGGCTGCCCATTTTTCCTAATTCTTCTTCATTTAGTTTGGGCCCAATTAGTACAGTGTGTTGTGATGTACTTGGGCCCTTTGGATATATTTCTTGGGCTACAAATATAGTACATTTTATGATACTAAAACATGTGCTAAAGTTACACCCTTAACATGGACTTTATTCATAATCGGACTTGGATAAATTTGACATTGGTCCTCATCTCCGTTTATCTAGCAATTTAAGCTAAGCAAGTAGGTGACTCACTTGTTAGATTCCTAAGTAATACAAGCACCTCAATTCTCTCACTTTGTTTAGGGTTGTGATCTCATGAAATTGCCATAAAACTTATTTACACTCGACACTCTTCAGCGTTAGACATACATATCGCCCTCTAATTTGAGATTCAAGCACTTTTTAAAAAATGGGCGATAATTTGACCAAACCATATCATGTTTTATTTGCATAGTACTAGTATTGTAAGATTTGGGGAGTTACATTACAGATGTTGTTCTATAGCTTCTGCCTATTGGACTCTCTATAGAAGTTCATAGAGAAGATTCTTTGTACTTCCACACAGTTAGAGCAAACATCGGGTAGGAGAATTGACTAACATTCTGCAGCTTCACTCCAGAGAATCATGGGAAAATCTAAAGAGCTATGGCCTCCCAAGAAGGATGTCTTGTCCGAAGGACCCCCGTCATTGTTTCAGTGAAATTCTGTAGATAGATTTAGGGATCCTCGAACTCTTGCCCATAAAAAAGGGTGCACATCTGTAAAGTTTCCAACAAGTTATTTGTAATGTAGTACATTTGCTCAGTCATAGTGCCAGCCAACAAGCAAGTAAAATAAACTAAAATAAACAAACAAAAAAACTAAAATATAGGAGACTCTAGAAATCAACACTATAATTAATTAATAGTGAAATTGATTCAGAACCTAGTCGTATTCTCTGGCAATGGCGCCATAATTTTTTATGATGGTCACGCTCCAACAAGAAAGTGGTCGCTATTGGTAATTAACCTAACCGAGGTTAGGGTCGAATCCACAGGGAATATAGGGCTTGATTATAAGACTTCACTACTAATCACTTCAAGTATTTATGGCTACAGCTCTAAATGGGGGGTGCTTCAAAAATAAACACTAACTATAACACAAGGAAACACTCAATTTTGGGAACAACTTAGGAATTGTATTCCCCATGGTTCGTCAACTTCATTACCGTAGATATGAAACTATAATTGGTGAGTCGGATGGAGGATAGTAACTTAGGTTCTTCCAGCCCTCTTGTGAAGGTAAAGGTCAAATTTTACCATGGCGCTTGGTCGGCCACCATGGCATGCCAACTAACCATTACCAATAGTCCCAATCAAGCTCCCCTTGGTCAGGTTTGGTTGATTAAATGAGAACACATCAATCAAATTTGTCATCTACTTCCCTTTTCCTATTCATCACTACCTTGGACGGGATCATGATAGTAGGCAGGGTTTGGTGTTGGCCACCACCAAACAACAATAAAAATGAAGGGAAATAGATAATACATGCAAAACCCCAATCATAGAAATGCAAGAAAACTAGGTTATTTTAAGTCAACTACCCATGGTTTCCACAACCCCAAGTTATGGGTGCTTAACTACTCATGGCTAAAGCAAAGCATACAAGAATGCATATAATAGACATAGTTGAGAGTTTCACCAATAACAATGAAGGATATAGGCACCACAAGTTGCAAACTCACAAGCTTGATTGATCAACAATGAGTACAAATCAAGATTTTCAATCCCTAAAATGGGTTTTCCAAGAGAGAATAATAATCTACCCTAAAAACCTAAGAAAAGCTTCAAAATTTAATTGTGAAATGTCTACTGGTCTCCCTCTTCTCAAAAACCTAACTTAGGCTATATATAGTATTTACAAAGTAACCCTAGAATTTACATAGAAAAGACAGCTAGCAACTGATAAGTCTCGTTGTTACGACTCGTAGGATGACCTATGAGTCATAGTTGGGGTCTTGTATCAGGTTTTTGGCATATTGGACTGAACTGGTATGACCCATAGGTACGAGTCGTTGCTTGGTCTATGACTCATATATTTGTCTTGTAGGCTTGGTTTTTAGTTTTTGGTCCAACATTTTGGCTCTCTGACTCTTGCTACGAGTCCAGCTATACGAGTCATAGTGTGTCTTAAGACTCGTAGGCTAAGCTCATAGGGGTAGCCTTAACTTGGCAGATTTCTCATTTTTGATCTCTAATTCTTTCTACGACACAACCTACGACTTATACAATGAGCTACGACTCGTAGGTGGGCTCTTATGGCCTATGCTTCAGCAAAATCTGCAACTTTTCTTCAAAATCATGCCAACCTAACTTTTCTACAAGATTAAGACAAAAACACATTAAAACACTAAAAAATCGCATTAATAACTCGCAAAATCCCATGTTTCAGACACCAAATATGCTATATTTTAACAGCACGTCAATATGTCAGACCCTATATCATTTATGTGCATTCATATTTAAGTTGGCAAATTATTATGATTTTAAACCTATGTTGAGTTTTGAAAGTGACATTTTAAATGTGATGTTGCATCCATGTTGGGTCTAATTTATTTAAGATTATTCTTGTCATGTATGTCTTTTCTAAATTCCAGGATGAATTTTTCCAAGGGGGAGATATTGAAATGATCCCAAAAAGTGACCAAAAACATGCCTCGGAATGTCCAGAATTTTAATTTTCATATATCTAAATATTTCATTTGTCATTTTGAAAATCTAACTTTGGATTCTTGTTCGGGGGGTCCAAATTAGAGGGACAAGAATCTAACCTCGATTTTAAAGCAAAGGAATAGATTTATAAAATTTGAACTTGGTGCAATTTCCATTGAGGTTCCGCAACCTCTCTACGATGCGTAGACGTGTAAATTTTTGTCTTAGTCCATCCAGATATTTCTAAGTATTGGGCCTAAGTTTTTTCAAGCATGTTTTTACCTATACTTAGCATTATTTTACCCTCACATAACCCTAAACATTCCCTAATACTCATCAAGACACTCAACCAAATATTTGCTCCTAAATTCAAGTCCCAAACTTAAGACCAATCTTAAGGATTTCATCAAGGATCTCACTCAAGCTTCAAGTCTCTATTTCTAATCTTCTTTAAGGGTTCTCCAAAGTCAAGGTATGTGGTGTTGAACCATTGGGTCCTTCCACCCATTGTACCTAAACCCTCTTTTTTCTAATATTTCATGATTTAAAGTGGATTTTCCATATAGGTCTTGTACATTTAGAAATTTACTACACAGTGATTTATGTTCTTGAAAGTATGGTTGTTTTAGCATTTTTTGAGCTCTAGATCTTGGATCTAATATTAGATTTGATGAGGGATTTTGATGTGAATGTCTTGGGGGTGTTGTATGGTGTTGATTGATGGTTTAATAACAGATTTTCTTGCATGATTTCATTTCTAAATTGCATGATCTTTTACCCTCATTTCACGCCCCCAAGGTGTTTAATAAATTATCTGGTTATGGTTTCTTGAGAAATTAAAGGTCCAAAGCATAAGATATGTTATGAATGATGTTATGATGAAGAAATGAGCTTACATACATGATATATATATGTTCTATATAATATATTACATTAGACTATGCTCAATTTGGGGGGGAGGTATAGTATCCCGGATAACCATGTGAGGGGTATGTACCTTGACACTAGGGTGTCCAGGTGTGAATGGAATCAACCATGTGAGGGGTGTTGTACCTTGCCACCAGGGTGTCCAGGTGTGAATGGAATTAACCATGCAAGGAGTGTTGTACCTTGCCACCAGGGCATCCATGTATGAATGGCATCTCCCATCCATAGTTGGGATTCAAGCTTGGTTTCTTCTACACATATGATATCCTATATGAGTATGAGTTACTGAAAGCATGTTTTACTTATGAATTGATCATATATATCATATTTTTATACTATGCCTATTGTCTAATGCATGCATTTTTGAGTATGATGTCTATCTATTGTTACCTTGCACCCCACAAACTTAGTATATTCAAACATACTGATGCATACTCTTGCCTACATGATATCCCCATATAGGAATCGGTGCTCAAATTGATCATACTCCTCCTCCACGTGGCTAGATAGGTTCTACTCAAAGATAGTTGATGAGTCCTCCACTTTGGGGACCTTAGTCTATGCTGCTATTATTCATGTATTGAGACACTTTCTTATGTTCTATTTTGACTATGAGGGTGATCCCGGTTACTTTGTCTTGGTCCCTGCTCTATCTATGTTTTAGAGGTATTTGTTGGACAAGTTGTGTAATTATGATATGAGCTATGACTCCTTGTCTTTGATGTTGATATTTTGGCAAGCTACCACTTAGCCCTTTTACCCCTTATGCTTATTTTATGTCTTTTACATACTTTCATGACCAATGATGTGTAATAATAAGTTGAGAGCATTGTTTGGGGTTCCTTCGGGTTCCCCATTCACCGTGTTATGTCTAGACCCTAGGGGTTGGTTCAAGACAATGAGCCAACTTTATGATTCATAGATCAAATTATGGGTCATGAATGAGGCACGTGAACCACTGTTAAGTTTTCTAAAAATTTTGCTAAGTGTTGAGGTCTCTATAACCAACTCTACAAGCCGTAAATCACCTTATGACTCATAGATTGATCCATAAAACCTAGTGCTAAAATCTATGGTTTGGTTATTCTATAAAACCAAGGTTTACGGTTGTAAAACACTCTACGGCCCATAATTGGGGTTTCGTAGACTCCAGGACCAATAACGTTTTAGTTAACCTAGTCAAGTATAAATAATGGGGTTAAATTATTTTTACCCCATTCTTGACCTAAATTACAAAATAACCCGACCAACCTCTCCCCCTCATGAATCTGACCACCAAGGGCCACTGTACACCTATTTTTTGGTGAGTTTTTGATAGTATAGGTTTTGGTGCCTAGTAACCTCCTTCATTTTCTTCACTCTAATCACAAATCATGGTAAGTTTTTGATTAAATTAAGACCCCTAATTTACCTTGTTTTGAATTATTGATTTGGAAATTATATGGGGAATGGTGTTTAGACATAATAACCATGTTTGAATTTAATTTGTGTTGGTTGAAATAAGGTTTCCCGTGTTTGATTTATTGTCTAAATACTGAATTGGGAACTTTGGCCTTATGTGAATGTTTTTGTTACACCCCACATCTTATAATACTAGTACTATGGAAATGACATATAATATGGTTTGACCAAATTAGCGCCCATTTTAAATAGTGCTTGAATCTCATGTTAGAGGGCGATAGGTGCATCTAACACTTAAGAGGATCAATTGCATACAAGATTTATGTTAAATTGAGGAGATCACGGCCCTAAACAAATACAATGAATTGAGTTGCTTGTAGGACTCAAGAAGCTTGCAGGTGAATCACCTATTTGCTTAGCTTAAATTTGCTAGCTAAACAGAGATGAGGCCCAAAGACGAATTTGTCCAAGTTCGATAATGAATAAAGTCTGTGTTAAAAGTGTAACTTTGGCAGTGTTTTACCATCATAAATGGACAATGCTTAAAGCCCAAGATGAATAATAAAAGGGATCAAGTACATCACAATCCACTTGACTAATTGGGCCCAAACTATGTGAAGAGGAATTAGGAAAATGGGCAGCCAAGGCCCATCACCTTTGAAAACCAATTAGGCCTAAGTGAAAGGGCCAAGCAGCTACATCACCACCTTGATAATATGAGGCTTAAACAACACAAGAAAGTCAGCCAAACGATCCTTTAAAAAGGCTTACAAGTAGCACCTTTAAGTCATTCTTAACTTGAAAAAAAAATCAGCTTTCACAAACTTTCTCTCTACACTTTCTCAACCTAGCAGAGAAGCCACAAGGAGACTTTTAGGGTTCTTGGAGAAGCCCTACACCTTGAAGTTAATGGTAAGTAAGTTTAGTTATGTGTTTAGTATGGTTTTCTTATGAAAAACAAGAGATTATGTTGGTTATGTTTATGCTGAAATTATTGGACAGCATGTGTTCCAAAAGTTGTTGTACATTTTTATTTTATATTTGGAAGCTTTTCTCTTTTAGGTTGGATTAATTATGAAGGGAAGCTACTATTCGTAATGAGTATTGGTTCTATAATGATGTATAAAGGCTGATGCACCATTTTTACAGTCCGCAAAAGTGAGTTCCTATGTGATATCATAATTGCACTTATAATAGAAATGTGGGATGATTGATTGAGAACTATGGTCTCACATCCTCTGCCAATTTTGAGGACTGTTTTTGAACTATTATAGGACTGTTTTTATGTGTATACATGGTGGGTACTATTTGGATAAAGTTGGAGTATGTTTGGAACTATCGATGTCAAAATATAGTGAAGGGATGTAACGTTATGTCGCCTATTTGTATGTTGCATAGAATTATTATGTATTGTGCCTTGTAGGCTATTGTAAGACTATTACGGCACTACAGTAGGCTGCACATGATATGTATATAATAATGTGTACTAGAAAATACTATTAGGGGCAAAGAAGTTGAAAGAATACACTCGAGTTTATAATTATCCGCTTGCTGCCCGTATATTGCTTTTTATGAGAGTGAGCTGCCAAGATGTATCTATTGGCTGCTAATGCTAGTTTTATCATCTACTATGTTATAGATAAATATTTGGAGGAAGGAAAGGCTATCTCAAGGTAATAGTGAGGTCGTACAGCAAGGCATGTAAGGCTACTTGATTTCGTATTATTTGGCATGCAACATAGATCCTTCCTTGGCACATGAAGGCACTTACCAACTCCGACACAACTATTAACCGTGTCACAACTCTTTCAAATGTTCATATGCTCCTATATATAGTCACCTTTCAAATTTGCATACATACTTCTATATCAAGATACACGAATCCATTCTACTAAATGAAGTTCATGTGTGGTTCTACCTCCTATGCATTTCATTATTTGTGTAACTTACTCCTATCATTATGGTGTTGTCTTTTGTGATTATTTACATGTCATATGTTATATCTACAGTCCTACAGCTCTAATATTATGACCACCAAAAGAATCAACTCAAAGGTAATTTGAAGATAAAGTAAAGTATATTGCTTATTGATAGGTGGTAACCCGAGGGGTGGAAGAATCACCTAGCCAGGGTCGATCCTATCACGGAGGGTAGCCTAAGGGGTTAAGCGAAAAGCCTAGCTAGGGTCGATCAGGATATAGATTTACCACTGATCAGCTGGTCATTTGTATTACATATTGTGCACAGATTATACAGTAAAGGTAAAGTAATAAAGAAAATAAAGTACATAATCCCACAATATGACAAAGGGTATTCTCCTATTCTACACCAGTGCATAATTTCATTTGAGTTGTTACTTCATATATAGTATTTTCTTCCTTATATATTTAGTATATTATCCCATACTGACGTCCCTTATGGGGGGACTGTTTTTCATGCCGCAGCTACAGGTGCTAGTAGATCTCCCCAGTAGAAGTACAGGATATTCAGATGCTATTATCAAGCTCCAAGTTGTTTCAGAGCTTTGTGTGTCTAGTGCTTATATCTTTTTTGTATGGTATAGTTAGTCAAGGCAGGGCCTGTCCCGACACTTATTAGATGTTTTTACTTATCTAGAGGCTTTATAGACTATATAAATTAAAGTGTAGTCATGTATTGTACTCTAGACACTGTGGCCCCAACGGCATATCCATATGCATTTTCTTTTGGCTTGTTATTACTATTTGCTTTCGTAAAGGCATGCTGAATGTAGAAATACCTTATAATACATCTAGAAAGCACATAGATACAGGTTTGTTCTCTTGGGCCTTATTGGCAACGAGTGCCGATCTGTCTTAACAAGATTTTGGGCATCGCAGAAGTGGTATCAGAGCAGGTTGTCCTTGGGAGTCTACAAAGTTGTGTCTATGTAGAATCTTTTTTATCGATGTGTTATGCACCACATTTATAAGCAGAAGGCTACATGGGATTTAGAAGTTGTTACTTTCTTTTCATTCTTTAGATAGTGCCATAGAGCTAAGTGTAATATGTGGATTGTATCTAACCCCTAAATTCTTTTGTAGAGCAAGTATGCCAGAAACCAAACAAAACAAAGGTAAAAGGAAGGGAGTAGAAGTGGTGGTTGGTATGCCCAGTCAGGTGAGATAATGAAATGAGGTTCTATCACAGACATCGCCAACTCCTCCAGCTCTTGATGAAAACAGAAGTAGTGAAATTCCCCCAGAACCACCTATTGATGCTACCGTGCAGGATCTTAGAAATGCAATACCACTATTGACTCATATAGATGTTGGCAAAGGTCAAAGATAGGAAGGTCCAGTTATAGGTGTTGGTGGTGCGAATAGGGAAGCTAGCACGAGGATACGTTATTTCCTTAATTTGGATCGTATATCCTTCACTGGGTCAAATCCTAATAAAGATCCCCATGACTTTATTGATCAGATTCAGCACACTTTAGATGTTATGCATGTGAGTGGCACATAAGCTGTCGAGTTAGCGACATATAGGTTGAAGGGTGTGACTCTATTGTGGTATGAAGCATGGATGCAATCTAAGGGTATAGATGCACCCCTAACTACCTGGAAGGAGTTCAAAGAGGTATTTCTTTATCATTACTTGCCATTAGAGATCCGAGAGGCCCGTGTAGGTTAGTTCTTGAATCTCCACCAAAGGAATATGAGCGTGAGGGAGTATAGCCTTCAATTTAATTCCCTGGCCAGGTATGCTCCTAATGTAGTTGCTACTATGGCAGATAGAGTTCATCGATATGTGAATAGATTAGATATGTATCTGGTTAGAGACTGTAAAATTACTTCCTTGAACAAAGACATGGAGATAGCAAGAATGCAAGCTTTTGCACAGAAATTAGAGGATTAGAGGCAAAGGAGAAGGACACAAGAGTTAGAAAGGGTACAGTCCAAGAGGGCCAGGTCTACATGGCAGTTTACACTATCCCAAGGTGAGCTTAGGCCATGGTTTTCTAAAATACAGCCTGGGCCATCATCCTCCTACCTCGCAGCCTGTGCTCCACCACAACTTCAAAGGTCTAGGAGAAATCAGTTTGGTCCACGAAGTGAAGGGCAAGGCGCCTGGACAATGGGATATTCAGCAGGCCAACAAATGACCCTTATCTATCCTTTTAAACATGTGGAAGAAGTCATTCAGGTATATGTCATGTTGGGATAGACGCTTGTTATTGGTGTGGTGAGCCAGGGCATATGATCAGAGATTGCTCGAAGAAGTATATGGGTGATATAACACAACCTACTGGATCAACTATTGCATCATCATCGTTAGTTCCTCAAATAGGTAAGGGTCAACAAGCACATATGGGTCATGGTAGAGGTATCAGATAAGTAGCTAGCTTTAGTAGAGTCCAGCCTCTATTTATGCTTGAGATGTTTGCCCCACCGCCACCACCTGAAGGTTCACAGACTGTCACCACTACTACTGCTGCTACTGAGGAAAGGTCCCCACAGCCCAAGGTTGTTGAGGAGAGTACTATTATTCCTGTACCATAGTCCACAAATTTATAGGTTACTACCGCAGGCATGATCTATGTGTTTGACGTATATATATAGGACTTAGCGCAGAGGTTATCATATGTTGAGTCACAATTGACTCAGCTTATTCGTCAAATTAAGCCATGGTTCTACTAAGCCATTTTAGACTCGGAGGGTCGGATGCAGGCATTCACGGTAGCTAGTATTTAGGACCATATCTTTACCATGGGTGCCTGCATTGACACTTTCAAGGAGAGGGTACAGTAGAGATTGAACGAGGTTTGACCTTTAGATTTATCAGTTATGAAGATGCAGATCCAGCAACTCTGAGCTGATATGACAATAGTACTCATGGTACTAGTTGCACTACCAGTGAGTATACCTTCGGTGCCAGTGGTTGATTCATTTTCTCCTAATGAGCCCATCCAGCCTTCCCACAGGAAGAGAGCCTTCCCGGACGATGTTCTCAATGTTATACAATTTCAGGCGAGGATGATGGAGGTAGAGGAGCTCAAGCTTATCTTGAGAAGATCGAGATAGGAGGAGAAGATATTACAAGCTTGAGAGTTGGAGCAGGCGGGGTGTGCTGGCCCCTTCGGCCAGAGTACTACTGTTGAGCAGACCACCCCGTAGGATGAGGGTGGCCAAATTTAGCCTTAGACAGGTGCTTAGGCACCTAGTTATGTTTTCTTTTTCCCCTTATATTTTGTTTTGTTTTAATTTTGTTCATTAGGTACAATGCACATCTTTTTCGATGGGGTGTTGGTAGTTATAGGCCTCATTGAAGTCTAAGTAGCTCAAGTCCATAACTACCCTGATTTTTTATCTGGAGTTTTCTTGCTTGTGTTCTTTTTCCCTGTGGATATTTACTTTCTATTGAACTAGCATATTTATGATATTTAGATAGTATTTGTAGCATATAGTATCAATACTTGTGTCATATAGCATATTTTTGTGTCTTAATTGAAAATAATGATACCCACCAAAAGTTTTGATTAGTAATTAGATAGAGACCATGCATGTTTAGGTGTGTGATAATGTTTGTTCTAATAATTGAGGATAAATTAAGATAAAATTGTGATTTAAGAGTTTTTATGGATAATGTATGCAATTCCATGTAAGTGTGACCCTAATTTGGTGGATTCATGTGTTATTGCTAATTCAGAACTTGCCCTGTTACACTAAGTTAGATTGCAGATTAATTGGATTAGGAAAGAATCTTAGGTCATTATTATTAATAGTCCACTTAGCCTAAAATGACCAACCAAAATGATGATATAATCCCGTGGTCCTAATGTTGAGCCTAACATGTACCTATTCTTTGAAAACATTTAATTAACCTAGCCTTATTAGTTGTAAAATACTAATATTGCCCCTTCCTTGGACATTATGAACCTTGAATAAGGCAAAAAGCCTAAGTTGAGGGTGGCTACCAAAAGTGTCCATGGTTTTGAGGACAGATATTGTGCACCTCAACACAGGCCAGAAGGCTAAGTTGAAAGTGGCTGGTGTAAGGATGAAACACAAAAATAAGGGGGTGAGTTAGTGATACGGAGAAAAAGAAAAAATTATGTACTGGGTGCAAGAAAAATAAGTGATGCCTTAGTGTAAGATAAGGGCAAAAAGCTTAGAAAATGAAAAGAAAGTCACCTAGAAAAGCTTGAATAGTAAAAAAGGGAGAATAAGGTGAAAATAAAGAGTTGGTAGGGCTAAGTGTAGAAAAACGCAGTGTCAAGGAGGGCCTTTAGTCACTATTTTCACATAATATTATACCAAAGCCCCCTGAGCCTACGTTACAAGCCTAGAAAGTCCTAAAGTGATCCTATTACAATTAGTTGAGGATGTGTGTCATGAGTATAGGGCAAGCCAGTTGTATTAGATATTATGCATAAATATCTTTTGTGATAGCGAGTGATCTTGCATAGTCCCAAGGTTAAACATGAAAACATTATTGCGTCTCATACATGGGACTTCTTTCTGTGAGGACACTTGCATTGCATTGTTACCACTAGACTTATTCAACGATTGTGGACTATTGATAATACCTTGCTTGTCATAGTTATGTTGTCACATGTACCAGTTTGTATTCGTTTGCTAGATAGTTATCTGATCCTATTTTTTAATTTTTTTGGGGGGTGTTTGAATCTAAGATTTATGTGATATATGTCATTGGGTTGAGGTTTGTGTGTTACTGTATTATCTATGTTGATTGAGTCGGTCGTTTGAGGACAAGCAACAATTTTTTTAGTTGAGGGTGTTGAAGTGCTACCAAAATACAAGACTTTTGATGCTTAAATGTAACAAACTACATTTTACATGTACTAATGTTATGTAAACGAATCATGTTATGGTTTGGTCAAATTAGAATCAATTCTTGAAAGTGCTTGAATATCGTGCTACTGGGCGATATGTGAGTCTAAATCCTTAAGAGGGTCGAGGGTATATATGTGTTGTTAAATTAAGGATATATTAGACCTATACTAAGTAAACGAATTGAGATTATTGGATGACTTAATAATCTAGTAGGTTAGTCACCTACTTTCTTAGCTTAAAATTGATAACTAAACGGAGATGGGGCCCGATGCCGAATTTGATCAAGTTTGATTATGAATAAATTTCATGTTAAGGAAGTAACTTTGTCCCATGTTTAAGTATCATAAATGGACCTTATTTGTAGTCAAAGCAGAATCTGAAAACGTCCTAAGTGCACTACAAACCACTTGGCCTTTTGGACCCAAAATAAACTAAGAAGAAAGCTAGAAATTGGCAGCAAAGGTCTATCACATTTGAGACCCAATTAAGCGCAATTTAGGAGGATGAGATGTTGAAATAATATAGCATTAATGGGTGTCATTATCAGGTCAAGAGTGGAAGATAAAGTTGGCCTAAAACAATCTTTAAAAATGGGTTAAGTGTAGTACTAAGGCATTCCACTAGGAAATAAAGTTTCAGCTTTCTTAAAGTCATTTGTCCTCTCTATAATTCACTTCACCAAG
>JAOTQJ010175790.1:12076-24188 GCA_025642045.1 Solanum sejunctum | reverse complement strand
TCTTTCTTTTGTTATCCCCTTTGTTGCTAAAAGGTTCCATATTGACCCCGAGTTGTTGCATGAGTCATATGAAGTGTCTACTCTTATTGGTGTTTCTATTATTGATAGGAAAGTTTATAGAAGTTGTCCTATTTGCATTTTTTATAAGTTGTTGCCTTGTGATCTTGTTGAATTAGACATGGTAGATTTTGATGTCATTCTTGGAATGGATTGGTTGTATGCTTACTATGCTTCCATTGATTGTAGAAACCGTAATGTAAAATTACAATTACCAAATGAACCCATTCTTGAGTGGGAAAGTCAAGATGTGGTAGTCAAGAGTAGATTCATTTCTTGCATTAAAGCCTATAAGTTGATCTCTAAGGGGTGTCTTTACCATCATGTGAGGGTTAGAGATGTAGAATCCAAAGTCCCTTCCATAGAATCGATTCCAATTGTAAATAAGTTTTTTGATATTTTCCCAAATGACCTTCCTGGTGTCCCTCCCTAAAGGGAAATGATTTTGGTATATACCTCCTCCCTGATACTCAACCTACCTCCATTCTCCTTACAGTATAGCCCCAGCAAAGTTGAAGGAGTTAAAGGAACAATTGAAAGATTTGTTGGAGAAGGAATTGATCAGGCCTAGCCAATCATCTTGGGCTGCTCTAGTGTTGTTTGTGAAAAAGAAGGATGGGTCCCTTAGAATGTGTATTGACTATCGGCAACTCAATAGGGTCACTAAAAAGAATAGGTATCCTCTTCCAAGAATTGATGATTTGTTTGACCAATTACATGGGGCTATTCTTTCTCTAATCGGGTATCATCAAGTGAGGGTAAGGGAATGCGATATTTCCAAGATAGCTTTCCGGACTAGATTTGGGCATTATGAGTTTGTTGTGATGTCGTTTGGATTGACCAATGAACTGGCCATCTTTATGGACTTAATGAATAGGGTCTTCAAACCTTACCTTGATTCCTTTGTTGTGGTCTTCATTAATGGTATTTTGATCTATTCACATAGTAGGGAGAAGCATATGGGGCATCTGAGGTTTGTGTTGCAATGGTTGAGGGAGGAGAAATTATATGCCAAATATAACAAGTGTGAATTATGGTTAAAAGGGTTTGCATTCTTGCGTCATGTGGTGTCTGGGGATGATATAAAAGTGGATCCTAAGAAAACTGACGTGACTAGAAATTGGCCAAGACCATTGACCCATTGGATATTAGGATCTTCTTGGGCCTAGAGGGTTATTATAGAAGGTTTATGAATAGGTTCTCCTCCATTGCTTCCCCTATGACAAAATTGACTCAAAAGAAGGATAAGTTTATTCAAACTGATGAGTGTGAAAGAAGCTTCCAAACATTGAAAGACAAGCTTGTGTCCGCTCCTATATTGTCACTACCGAATGGGCTTGAGGGATTTATAGTGCATCGTGATGCTTCCTGGGTTGGCTTGGGTTGGGTGCTGACGCAAAATGGGAATGTCTTAGCCTATGCTTCTAGACAACTCAAGGTATAGGAAAGAAACTACCATACTCATGATCTAGAGTTAGCCGTCATTGTGTTTGCATTAAAGATTTGGCGTCACCACTTTCATGGGGTGCATGTGGATGTGTTCACCGATCATAAGAGCCTTTAATATGTCTTCACTCAAAAAATCTCAACTTGAGGCAAAGAAGATGGTTAGAACTTCTTAAAGACTATAATATGAGTGTGCATTATTATCCGGGTAAGGCAAATGTTATGGCAGATGCTTTAAGTAGGGCGTCTATGGGTAGCCTAGCTCATGTTGATAAGGGTGATAATGAAATGGTTAGGGAGGTGCATCAAATGGCTAGACTGGGGGTTAGGTTAGAAAAGGTTGGTGATGATGGTGTTGTTGTTGTTGATGGGTCTAAGTCTTCATTGGTTGATGAGGTGATAGAAAAACAAAATCTTGACTCTTCCTTGCTTGAATTGAAGGTCTTGGTGAAAAGGGGCAAAATAGAGGTTTCCTCCTAAGGGAGAGATGGTTCCCTTAGTTACCAAGGTAGGTTGTGTGTGCCTTGTATTGGTAATTTGAGGAAGAAAATCTATGATGAGGCCCATAAGTCTTCTTATTCTATCCACCTCGGTTCCACCATAATGTATAGATATTTGAGGGATGTGTATTGGTAGGGAGGCATGAAGAGGGACATTGCCAAATTCATTTCTGCTTGCCATAGTTGTCAACAAGTCAAAGACGAACATTAAAGGCCGCGTGGCGTCACCCAAGACATAGAGATTCCCACTTGGAAGTGCGAGGTGATTGATATGAATTTTGTAGTTGGGTTATCCAAGTCTAGAAAAGGTTTTGGTTCTATTTGGGCGATGGTTAATAGGAGGACAAAATTGGCTCACTTTATACCGATTAAACCACATATGGGGATAAAGAGTATGCAAGGTTATACATCCATGAGTTAGTGAGGTTACACGTGATTCTTTTGTATATCATATTGGATCGTGGTGCACAATTCACTTCACACTTTTGGAGGTCTTTCCAAAGGAGTCTTGGTACAAAAGTTCACCTTAGTACGACCTTCCACTCACAAATGGATGGCCAATCTGAAAGGACAATTCAAACACTTGAAGATATGCTTAGGGCGTGTGTATTAAAGTTAAGGAGTAGTTGGGATGACCATCTTTCTTTGATTGAGTTAGCCTACAATAATAGCTATCACTCTAGCATCGGTATGACTCATTTCGAGGCTCTTTGTGGGAGATATTATAGATCACCGGTTGGATAGTTTGAGGTTGGAGAGGTGGATTTATTAGGATCAGATCTGGTTATGGAGGATCTTAAGAAGGTTAAGATGATTAACGAAAGTATGAAAACAGCCCAAAGCAATCAAAAATCCTATGCCAATGTGAGAAAAAGAGACTTTGAATTCAAAGTGGGTGATTGGGTTTATTGGAAAGTTTCTCCAATGAAAGGTGCAGTCCATTTTAGTTAAAAGGGTAAGTTGATTCCAAGATATGTTGGTCTTTATAAGGTCTTGAAGAGGGTTGGCAAGGTAGCTTATGAGTTGAAGTTGCCTAGTGAAATGAATTTGGTTCATTCGATGTTCCATGTCTCTATGTTGAGAAAATGTATCAGTGATCCTAATGCTATTGTGCCTTTTGATGTTATGGATATTTGTTGAGGATAACTTGACTTATGAGTTGACTCTATTTTATATTTGGGATAGGCAAGTGAAGAGATTGAGGAATAAGAAGATGGCATCCATTAAGGTCCTTTAGAGGAACCAACAAGTTGAGAGTGCTACATAGGAGGCCGAGGCAGATATGCAAAAGCGGTATCCTAATCTCTTCCACTCTACTCATTCCAGAGGTACTAACTCTAAGTCCCCTACATGATTTTAAGTCTTATATTTCATCCCCTATGTTATTCATATGCATTCATGTTTAAGTTGACAAACTTATGATGATTTTACACTTGTGTTGACGTTTTGAAAATGATGTTTAAATGTCATGTTGCATTCTTGTTGGGGCTAATTTGTCCTTCATTACTCTTATCTTGTACGCCTCTTTTGCATTCGGGGATGAACGTTTCCAAGGGGGAGATATTGAAATGACCACAAAAAGTGCCAAAAAATGTGCCTTGGAATGCCCAGAATTTTAATTCCATATATCTCAAAATTCATGTGTGATATCATAAACTCGACTTCATATTCTTGTTCAGGGGGTCAAAATTAGGGGGGAAAGGATCTAACCCCAATTTAAGAGCAAATGATCAGAAATTTTTTTATTTTTCTTAATTTTCTTATCTAGAATTGATCTGTGACAATGCTGCGACACAAAGCTATCGCCGATCTGTGTTAATTTGGACTCTGCGATAGGTTCGCATTGCATACCTGTGTATTTTGTTGACTATGATTTCTATCTCGGTCCAAGGCTTTTGGGTCTTGGGCGTAAATGTTCCCAAATGAGTTTTTATCTATACTTAGTCATATTTCATCCTCATATCATCCTAAATATAACCCAATATCCTCTCGAACACTTAGCCATATTTTCACTCCCAAATTTAAGCCTCAAAACCCTCATCCATAATTAAAGATTTCCTTCAAGCTTCAAGCCTCCCTTTTTAATCTTCATTAAGAGCTTCCTCAAAGCTAAGTTATGTAGGTTTTAGCCATTGGGTTTCTTCCACCCATGGCCCTAATCCCTTTTTTACTCAATTTGTATGATTTAAAGTTGATTTTATAATTGGGTCTACTAGTGTGAACATGTCTATGAACTATGTTAAAGTTATATAAAGTTGTGACTGTTTTGCTATATTTTGAGCTATAAATCTTGGATCTATTGTAAGTTTTGATGAGGGGTTTTAATGTATATTGTTTTAGAATGTCGCAAGGTGTTGATTGATGGTTTTACAATGGATTTTCTTTCATGATTTCACCCTCTAAGTGTTTGATAAAATGTCCAGATGTGGTTTCTTTAGGAATTGAAGGTCCAAAGCATGAGATATGATATGATTGATGTTATAATGAGAAAATGAGCTTACACATATGATATAATCTATATAAAGTGTTATATTACACTATGCCCGGTCTGGGGGGACTAAGAGCTCGAATAGCCTAGTTGAGGGGTTAGAATCTCAAACACTAGGGTGGTAGGTGAGATTGCCACTAACCTAAATGAGGGGTTTGTACCTCACACACCAAGGTGATAGGTGCAATTATCATTAACATAGATGAGGGGTTCGTACTGCACATACCAGGGTGATAGGTGCAATTATCACTAACCTAGATGAGGGGTTTGTACCTCACACACTAGGGTGATGGGTGAAATCATCACTAACCTACCAAGGGTTTATACTTTGGAAATCTAGCTTGGTCTCTTCTAGACATATGATATCCTATATGAGTATGAGTTACATAAGCATGTTTTACTAATGCATTGATGTTATATTATGTCTATTGCCTATTGTTAATCATTTTGATTATAATGCCTATCCCTTATTGCATTGCATTCTACATACTTAGTACATTCAAACGTACTAGAGCATACTCTTGCCTACATGATGTCATTATGTAGGAACTGGTGCCAAAATTGATCATCCTCCTTCTCTACGTGGCTAGTTCAGTATTACTCAAGCTTGTTGGTGAGTCCTCCACTTCGGGGACCTTAGTCTATGTTTCTCTTATTATATATTGAGACACTCTTCTTTATTTTCTATTTGACATGAGGATGAGCCTATTTGATTTGTCTTATCTATGTATTAGAGGTTTTTCTTGAACATATTATGTATCTATGATATGAGTTTGACTCTTGTCTCTTGATTATGACGTTATGCAAGCGTTTTTCCTTAGCCCTTTGTCCCTATACTTACTCCTTATGTCTTTTATATGCTTCCACGATCAATGATGTGTAATGACAAGTTAAGTGGCTTATTTGGGGTTCCTTCGGGTTCCCCATTCATCGTGTCACATCTTGGCCTTAGGCTTAGGTCATGACATTATCGATCTATTATAATCAAAGCCTCCAATAAGGAGGAATGTGATGTGATTTGGAAAGAAAATGGGCATGATGTGCCCACAAACCCTTGGGTCTTTAGGACCTTTAAGATATAGAAAAGTAGATCTGCCATCAAAGGATCAACAAGAAATGTCACCGCCAAGGCTAATTTAAATATTCTCAAAAATTGGTGCAAAGCCATAGAGGACCCTCCTGCAGCTGCAGCTAAGAAGGTTAGATAGAAGACTTTAGCCAACCAATTTAAAGCCAAGAGGGCAAAGAACAAAGCTAGTAGGGAAAGAAAGTTCGTTGTGTTATAAGTCTACATCCCTACAGGAATACAAGCACATCAAGGTAAAGCCGGACCTAGATAAGATCCCTTCAGTCCCAACTTTAATGCATCATGACATACATCAAAGGGATTCTTTAACTTACTCACCCTTACAAGTTTTGAATTTGTTTATTCATATTAGGGACAATGTTTCTTTTTTGGGAGGGGGGGCTGAGTTGGTTACTTTCACTTTTGAGTTATGCTATTGTGTTGCCTTTAAAGTTGGGAGTTGGTGGTTCTGATAGTTGAGGTATAATTTAATTGTAAATAAAATTTAAAATTGGGTTGTAATAGAGTAGTGTTTATTTTGATTCTTTCATTTGTTTTTCTTTCTTTTGTTTTTTTCATCGAATGAACGAATTGTTGCAAACTTTTGGTGAACCCCATGCATAGATAATAAGTGTGCGAATATGATATCGGATCTCTAGTCCTTAGCAATATGAGCATTGATGATCTATATCTTTGATTTAAATAGTGCCATGGATGAGGAGCATGTACTCACTAATTAGTCCCTGCTTGATAAATTAATCCGCAAATGGATTTGAGGAATCTTGAATTGACTATGTAAACAATTGAACTTGGATATGCGATGATCGAAAAATTGTAAATATGTTGACAATGTGTGAATGCAAAGCCATCTTGCCAATGTGTGGTTAGTGATCTTGTTGAAGTGCTTGTATTGCATCATCTAGAACTTGCCCGATTTGACTTGAGAAGTGACATGGTTAATTTCATATTAGGAGAGGATCTTAGGCCTTCTTGGTTTCATTAGCCTAATTTTACTATAGTGACATCCCTTGGCAGTAAATCGAATCCTTTAGTGAACCCCTTTTGAGCCTTAATCCACTTTTTGGCAACCTTGCAACCTTGACTCACGTTTGTCAAAGACAAGTCCTTTTTGTTCTTTACCATCCCTCTTTGAACTTGAAGGTAAAGTAGTGGACAAAGGCTAAGTTGGGGGTGGTTAATAGGAAGAAGGAAATCTATTCCATGAAAGCGTCAGAAAAATAAGGGTGAGAATGAAAGAAATACATCGAGGAGTCCTAGAAAAAGAAGAAAAAGTGAAAAACAAAAAGTTTAAAAATTGAGGACCCTCCAAAAAACAAAGAAAGAAAATCTTGATATGAGAGAAAAGACAAAAGGGAGACACTTAGGGTGAATGAATCAAGAGCAAATGAGATGACAAGAATGAGATGAATGAATAGGGGACCAAAAGAATGTTTGTGCTAGAAAAGAACATGTAGAGTTTAAGGATGGGTGAGCCACTATTGACCATATGCAATCATACCCAACCTTTACCCTATATTACAGTCCTAGAAAAGGACTTTGGGATTCCAGTTCGGAAGAAAGTTAGGTGAACTCCGATTGAGAATAAGGGAAAGCTTATAGGTTGAAGCTTACATGTTATTTCTCCTTTGGGAAAGCAAAAGTTGAAGAGATCCTCTATAAATCAATGGCATAATCTTGAATGTTTAGGATCTTCTTTGGCTTAAGGGAAAATCATGATGCTTTTGGGCAGTGATTAGCAGTTACATGAGCAATTGTGAGCATATCGATGTTTTGATTACTCCTTAGTCATCTTTCGATGCTTCAAAGTCATTTAAGTGGTTTATGGAGTTTTGAAAAAGGAAGAAAAAGTTAAAATGTATATGTTGCTCCTTGTGGCCCTATTTGTAAGCTCTAACTTAGATAGATTGATGTTTGATTTTCTAGAGGGCAAGCAAAGGCTTAAGTTGGGGGTGCTGATGATTCCATATTTCGGACTCATTCTAGGGTTAAATTGGAAAGAAATATTTCCCTTAGTGTGCTAATAATTCTAATTAATAATATATATGTATGTGATATGATAGAAAAGGGAGTTAACAGTGTGTAAAAGGGAAAGACTTGGTGGAATCCTGGAAAAAGAGCAAAAGTACTAAAAGGTGATGGAAGCGGTATCGGCGACATCCTCGGCGATTCACCGAATGCTTATATAGATCGCTTGCCTTGCAACAACCATGATTCCAGGTCAAGACTAGAGTGCATTCAGGATCGATAGACCATACTCAATGATACGCCAAAGAGCATAAGTGATCACCTAAATTTGCAGCAACCAAAGCCCCAAAACACTTACATAAGGGCGATACAAGGGATATTTCGATCCATTGCCAAGTTGGAAAGATGGAGCAAAGACTCATAACCTAATGTCAAAAGCATCATGAAGATACACAAAAAGGTTGTCAAGTGCACATTCGGCACATCGTCGGAGTGCTCAGCAATAGTCGGCCTTGATTGTGAAATAATATTTCGCAGCATAAACTTTCACACTTTCTACACGGAGTATATAAACAATTCTGGAAAGGATATTGTACATCATTTGTTCATTCCATATCAGAATAATTATACTATAGTAGTAGTACATAGGACCTTCTTCTTAGAGTATAAGGGAGGCTATGATTTTGGACTCTTTGGACAACAAATTAGATAGGATTAGCTGGTGATAACAACTTTTATACTCAATCTTGTTACCCATGACTTTTGCCACTATGTATGGTCATCAATCTTTAATCTCTAGCATGTGTGGCTAAAACTCTGTATTGGGGGTATGCTTTTGATATGGGTCTTTAATTTACTTGTTGTGTTTGTGATGTCTTGACTTATTTGCAATTGATCTGGGTGAATTTAGATTTCTCCCTAAGTTTAATGTATGAATCTGAAGGTTGCAAACTTAGGGTTTTGTTTTTAGATCTCTGATTATTCCATAACTGGGATTATTAAAGTATAAAATGGATATAATGGCCGAAAATCTTATATGTTTTCAGTTGATATCCACATCTATTGATTCAATGACTAAGGTAATAGGTGTTTTGCTCGACTTCTTAGGCCAAGAGTGTCATCAGCGATCTGCATGTAATATCTTAGCTGATTCAAGCGAAACATTCATATATCATAGGTGATTTGGGTTACAAGCAACTTAACCTATTCACTCAACATCAACTCGTATAGTCAAGCATCTAAACTCAATTGTTAGATTATGTCCCATATTTGCACATACTCAACATCATCCCTTGATAGTTTTTAATTCGTCAATTAGAACTTGTTAGTTGAAAATTTATCTTAATTACTGTAACTCCCCAGATTCTACAATTACATGGTCCAACGAGTCACTTCCGCCTTGAACAACAATTCCTTGTAGGATCGACCCCAACTTCTAAAGTTGGGTTATTATGCTAATGACGACCACCTTTTCTTCCTTTGAGTAGTCGGGTTGAGCTACATCAGATAGATCAAGCATTTGGTTAGTTATTTTAGGCTAAGTAGACTAATATGAACAACGGCCTAAGTTCCTTTGCTAACCAACTAACCTACCATCTTAGTCAGAGTAACAGAGCAAGTTCTGAATTGAAACACAGTATAAGAATTATGCAAAGAAGCACACACACACTTAGCTCTAATTATACTATCAACATAGACTCTCAGTGCATGCTTTTCATCAAAATTAATCCTCACTTATCAAAACAAGCACTATCAATCATTGACACATGGTTGTTATCAAAACTACCTAACATAAAAATAATCTGATGGGTATCATTTTTTCACAAAACACACATATGTCATAGTCTTTATTGTAAAATGCTACCAACATTACTTACACATCCTAAATGTACCAATTCAACATAAAGTAAATGTCCGTAGGAAAAGAACACAGGCAAGAAAACTCCTCAGACTCGAAATTTGGGATATTTATAGCTCATGGTTACTCAAACTTCAGTGAGGCTTACAGCTACCCATACCCCATCGAAAAGAGTTTGCATTGTCCTCAATGCAATAAAATATGACTAAATCAAATCATAGGCATCGAAAAGAATATTTTTGGGCACCTAAGTACTACTCTCCACCTTAGGTTGCCTCCCAAGCAGTGCCTGATTTATTGTCGCAGCATGACTAAGACAAATTAGGTACTCAAACTTCACCAAGTGTCCATACTTCCACTGTCTTCACTTCTTCAACATTACCAAGATACAGTTTGACTCTTTGGCCATTTACTTTGAATTTTATGCCATTTTTCTTTTCCAATTCAATAGACCTATGGTAAAAAACTTGTGAAACTTTGAAAGGCCCTAACCATCTGAACTTGAGTTTCCTAAGGAACAACTTCAGTCTGGAGTTATATAGCAAGACTAAATCCCCATGTGCAAACTAGCCATTCTCAATCTGACGATCATGCTATGGCATTATTCTTTGCTTATACAGGGTTGAGGTATCATATTCTTTCAAACAGAACTCATCAAGCCTGTTGAGTTAGTTCAGCTTTGAGTTAGTTGCATCATTCCAATCTAGATTCAACTTTTTGAGAGCCAACATCGGCTTGTGCTGAAGCTCTACCAGTAAATGAAAATCTTTACCAAAGACTAGTTGGTAGGGAGACACACCTATGGGAGTCTTGAATGCAACTTTGTATGCCTATAATGTATCATCAAGCTTTCGCGACCAATCAGTCTAGTTTACATTCACATTCTTGGACAAAATTTGTTTAATCTTCCTATTGGACAACTCAACCTATCCACTTGTTTGTTGATGGTAGCGAACCAATGCTTTTTGCCACATTTTTCAAGTAGAGTTATGAAAAACCTATTGCAGAAATGGGAACCTCCATCGCTGATGATTATCCGAGGGGTACCAAACCTTGAGAAGATATTTCTCTTTAGGGATATTGTGATACTCTTGCCTTCATTATTGGGAAGCACCACTGCCTTCACCCATCTTGATACATACTTTACAAGAATATAATTATTCCCATGAGCTAACAAATAGGCCCATGAAATCTCCCCAAAACATCAAACAATTTAATCACCATAATGGGGTTTAGAGGGAGGTCATGCTTGCGAGAAGCACCACCTTCTCTCTAGCATCTGTTACATGCCTTGGCATAGTTATGGGCATCATGGTGGATCGTTGGCCAAATAGTAGTCATACTGCAAGATCTTTTGTGTTATATGAATTCCAATATGATGCTCGCCCGCCAAGGATGAGTGGCATACCTCTATCATGCTCATCATTTCCATCTCAGGAACACAGTAATGAATAATCCTATTTGCATAGATGCGAAACAAATGCAGATCATCCCAGAAAAACTTTCTCATATCAAATATAAAATTACAACGCTGGTGAGTAGTTAAGCCTAGAGGCGCAATATCACTAACCAAATATTTGCATAATTTGCAAACCATTGTATCAAGTCATGTGATACTACTAGTACTCTTTCATCGGGGAACGAATCATCAATTTCCATCCCATCATCAAACGTTGCCATAGCCTCATACTCTAATCTGGATAGGTGGTCTGAAATGTAATTTTTAGTCCTTTTTCTGTCAATCACATCAAAGTCAAACTCTTGAAGAAAAATTACCTATCCAGTCAGTCTTGGTTTCAAATCCTTCTTCACTATTAAGTACTGCAATGTTAAATGGTCAGTATGTACAATGACTTTGCTTTCCGAAAGATAAGATCTAAATTTCTCAAATCTAAAGACCACTGCAAGTAACTCTCGCTTTGTGATAGTGTAGTTTTTCTGTGCTGCATTTAGGGCTTTGCTGGCATAATAGATGGGATGTAAAATCTTCTCTCTACGCTATCCCAACACCATACCAAGTATAATCCCGATTGCATCACACATGATCTCAAAGGGACTTGACCAATCTAGAGCAACTATGATAGATGTTGATATCAACTTCTCCTTTAACCCTTCAAAGGCTTTCAGACATGCATCATCTAACATGAACTAGCATCCTTCTCAAGTAGTTTGCACAAAGGGTGTGCAATCTTTGAGAAGTCTTTTATAAAGCACCTATAAAAACCAGTATGGCTTAGGAAACTTCTCACACCCTTGATAGAGATAGGTGGAGGAAGATTCTCAATCACCTCCACTTTGGCTCTATCTACCTCAATGCCTTTGATGGAGATTTTATGTCCCAACACAATGCCTTCCTTCACCATGAAGAGACACTTTTCCCAATTAAGAACTAGATGGAATTCTTCACATCTCTGAGGGAAATAGTGATGGGAGTGGTCTACCACAAATGACTTCATCTAAAGAATAGTCCAGCTTTGAGGGAGATTCTAAGAACGGATCAGAGACAGAGTCCCCTATCGTGCCCCAATCATCACCTCCATGTACTCTAGGTAGATGGTTGTGTTTCAAGGGCATGCAAATGATATGTATGGAGGGAGTACCACCAACAAAGTGGGGCAAGCTAGCCTGATCCATCTATGAGGAGCCTTGAGTAATCTCAAACAAACTCGACGGTGTCCTCGATCTCCAAGAAATAATGACCCAGTATGGGA